>LAPY01002669.1:40113-53471 GCA_000970635.1 Eragrostis tef
GCATAAAACTAGACAAAGGTTTTCAGACCAGTTAGTAAAGTTGTCAAGATCGAAAGACAAACAAACGAATAATAGGAAATTGAGTGGTGACCATGAGTTCCGGTGTCCACATTAGCGAAAATATGATACTAACATGTTGCAATGTTTAAAAATGAACTAAAAAATAGTCCAGTACATATTACAAAAGAAGTAAAATAATCCTGCAAAAATTCAATTTCAAATTGATGTTTGACATCCAAATGCAATAAAAAAAGGAAAAAAATGTACTATTATCACAATAATGAACAATGCCAGACCGTTTGCTTTTCTATCGTGTTTCTTTTTTTTTTACGTGTAAACAGTAGGAGAGGCTCCCGCTGTGCTTTTATTTATTTTTTTTCTTCATTGATGAATATGATCCTGGATTTCTGTTGTTCTTAAACCAGCAGGAGGACTGCCCGAAATTATATTAAGAAATCGATGCCGAGTCTTTACATATTTACTCAACATTATGTTCTGCATTCACAGACTTCACAAATATTTTAAAGATTGAAATGTTCAATTCGCAAACAGAACTCCTGCACACAAAACAAAATCAATAAACAATACTGATGGGGAAGGTCTGGTCCACATACTTGTCAAATTGCAAGAGTCGATCAATTCGCTTGAGAAGAGAAGATAGGAAGCATAAACCCTGCAGAGAGGCTCAATGTTATTCTTCAAACAGTCATCTGTGCCTTAAAAGCAGTTTGGGAACACTTAAAAAAGGAAAATCTGGCTATCTGTTTGAATAAACAGATAAGAGTAGGTTTGAATAAACAGTAAATATAAACAGCAAAACCCTAATGTTATCTGTTTGGACGCCCTAATGTCATGCATATCAGAAAACAAAATCGCCAGTGTGCTCTGCCCAATGGAATTAATAAAGCACTATCTTTACAACAGTTACCAGGAATGCAAAAACAATTCAGTATCTCCTTCAATATAGTACGACCAAACTGTATTTGAAACAAACAAGGTTAATACCATGAAGGTGTCATTATCAAGCATCTTGTAGTTGCATTTACTTATGTCTCAACGTGTCTAAAAATAAAAATGGCCCAAACTTTAATAGATGTCATAAATTCATACAGACCTGCTGACCAAATTCCAGTTCACCTATTGCCTGGACCATTGCTGATAGCCAGTACACATCTGAATAAATGTTTCCGTTGTTATCATTGTACTGAAAATGGGACAATACAAAACATGAAAACATATTAACGATCTTATTATAGCAATATGCATATATATACTAAATAATTGCATATGATGAATAATTATTGCTCCACTAAGTAAATAAAACAGAAGCTAGAGAGGAGCAGAAACCTTCAGGAGCTGAAGAATAAACTCAATGGCTTCCCGTGGGCTATTCTTGTCCGATGATCTAACAAGAGCTACTGCATGAGGAATCGCCTAATAAAAAGATCATAAGTAATGATAGATAATATTCTTTTTACATCCGAGCTTGTATGCTACAATAAACAATGGCTTAAAGAACCACAATAGTTGAATACTAGCTCAATCACCAGCTTATTTTTCGAAACAATGAAACGGATGAATATAAGATTGCGCGAGCCAAAATATATCAATTTCTGTGTCGATTTGGGTGTTGTCTTATCGAACGCTGCATTTGCTAAATACAAAAATGAAGTCCCACACACTTAAGGCACAGTTTTGAATTACTCCAAAAGTAAAGATTAAGCATTGTAATATTGTATTGTAGTTGAGTGTCTCGTTGCCATCAGATAATGTTTGAGCCACTAAATACTATTAAGGCAGAAAACATTTCAGCGTTAATATGAAGAACTGATTTTCAAGACAATAATAACTACAGGGCACCTTAAAGTCTAAAGTCTTCTACCCAGAAACTAATGAAATAGTATATATTTCAAGGAACTACAAGACTACTGCAACGATATCAACCTATAGGAATAGAGGTTGTCCCCACAATCCACGAGAGTAAACTTTTTTTATTTTCTTAAGACCACAGTGACTTCCAATACAAAGATCCATCAAATGCTTGTAGCAGTGGCATATTTGTGTTTTTTCCCCCATTTGTAGTCACAATAACAATTCCTACCTCAAAGCATTACCTCAAGAACAAAGTACTCAGGGATATCATGGAAGTCGTTCGGCCTATAAGTAAAATAGAATGGTGATTATTATAGAATCAAAGAAAAACAAGGACGAACAATATATCTTAGTTTTTGGCGGGGACAAATGGTTATGCATAAATGCAGATCTTTACCTGGGCATTCCAATATCCGTATCAAAACGACGGTTTTTATAGAACTTGAGAAGATGAAGAAACCCAGTTAAATCAGTTGCCTGTATGCAGCAAACAAATATTCGTAAAATGGTTGTCGATAATGGGAAACGTCCAAGCAAGATTCCTACAAATGGATGTGAGAAATGCCAAACCTCTCAATTTACTCCCAGGAAGTTTTTTAAAAAAAATGCAGATATCTTGACAATAATGCATAGTAAGGGGGAACACATATCGACCTAGGAGGAAGTAGATGGGATGTACATGGCACTAAATTATGGGCGGTCCTTTTCTTTTCTTTTCTTTTTTTTTGTGTGTGTAGAATTTGGGTGGTCTTGGTGCACGTCATCGCCTGAAACCAGGTTTGGTTCCTCAACCACATTAAGATATTCCAGAACTTTCAACCACCAACTCATTTATGTAAATGTGCACAGATAGCATTGCTTGAAAGAGTGGCAAAATGAAGGTAAGAGAAATACAAGAGCAATGAGATTAATTCACAAATGAATAATTCAATAAAAAATATAGTCAACTACAAACAGGTCTGGTCTCCAAACATCTCAGAACTGAATGGTCAAATAATATGCGCAACACAAAAATATGAATGCTTTGGACATCGTATAGAGAGCTTACAACTTACAGAAGCATACCTCAGATGATGTAACTGCTAATGCATATGCCGCTTCAACTCTAACTCTCCAAAAGGCCTGCATGTTACTAATCAGTTACTGTAAAACATTGAAATTAAATATATGATTTCGAGAAGCGATGTTGAAAACTCGAAATACCTTTGTGTCATTAAGGAAATTATTGAGGGCATTAATCACAGAGACCGAGAGCTGAGGTAATTTCTCCAGGACAGCTATTGCCTGTGATTGTGATATAACATCTTTGTCTTTCTCCAATTGATTGATCTGCAAAATGGCTCAAAAATTAAAAAGAGAATGAATCACACAGGGATAAGAAAAAGAGGGACATAATGTTAGGTTGACCATTGATGTTATGCTTTACTCAAAGCTTAAAATGGTGATACAAATCCAATACTCCCTCCAGTCTTCAAAACATTGTTGATTTAAAAAGTTTCTACAAACTTTTAAATCTTTGACTATCATCAATAACATGAATGTATAATTCAATAATATAAAATGTTTCTTTCTTTTTCAAATTCATTATATTAGAAAATCATGTCAGAGTTCTGCTTTGAAGACCAAGTCATTTCTCTAAAACATGTTTTTAGAGACCAGAGGGAGTTCGGGGACAAAGGAATTCACAAGCTAGTTCAACAATTGAGATTTTATTATGGCAATGTAAAAACAATTATGATTCTTATATACACTTGTCCTAATGAGACCAAGCCTATTTCACCAGAAAGTGAACACTTTAAACTACTCCCTCTGGTTTTTAATATATGACACTGTTGACTTTTTCGTTGAATTTTGACCAAAAATATTGATTTAAATAATTACTTTCCGAATGTGAAATGAATATCATTAGATTCATCATCAAAAGCACTTAAAAAAATATTGATTTAAATAATTACTTTCCGAATGTGAAATGAATATCATGGGATTCATCATCAAAAGCACTTAAGGTTAACTTATACACTTAGTTATTTACACAATATTTATAGGAAGACAAATAGTCAAAGTAACGAAAAAAGTCAACGATGACATATATTAAAAACCGGAGGGAGTACATTATAGCTATATGACACCAGCAGTTGATATGCCAGAAAATCTGAGAACTATAAAGCAGCACATGTCCTGGCATCCATAATGTGATATGTGTCAGGCAAGAACGAGATCAAGCTCAGACATCACGTGTACCACAGGTAACCACACAAACTTTGAGAAATAGCTATAAAAGATGTCTGAGCTTAAATGTTCAATCAACCAACAAAAAATCCAACTTGCCTTCACAAAGATTATTTGGCATCTACTAATTTTGTGTCTCCTACCGTCATCGATAAAAAAATCAAGTTCAAATAGATGAAACATACAGGTTCCTCTTTGTATTATCCAATATTCAAGTATATATGGTAATACGCACCCACATCTGAACAGGTTGATGAAAATGGATCTCAGCAAGATATTCCATCTCAGGATCTACTCTAATCCACAGTAATGGTGACTCAATGCTGCAGAAGGCAGGAGCGCGAGTGAGATATAGTTGAACGGGAAAGATAAATACAACGACAGAAAAAGGTGGATTTGTCGAAAATAGACCTTGAGCGGTTTTCTTGAGCAGAGGAATCTATGTTGTCATCAGAACCATCAATTTTTGTGTTTTTCTTGGATTTCCAAACACGTTTTGGTGCTAATTTGGAATGACACTGTATTTCCACCATCTGCAAAGCTTCACCAGCCATTGGCAGAACCGGATGATCATACGCCCCATCTGTTTCATGAACACGTACGCTCATCATTCCAGGCCATCCAGCATCACCTTCTCGAGTATCACCATTGGTGTGAGTCTCAGAATCAGGTGCAGAATTTGCTGTGCAGCCCCTTGAAACGGCTAATTCAATCATATTCCTTTTTTTGCTATAGGAGATTCCCAATCTTCAAAGCAGAAGAATAGGGTTTAGCACTAGGATGTAATGATCAATAAATAAATAAATAAATTTTACATCGTCGATACTTGCGGACAACAACCTATCTTTTACCTCATAACTGGACATCCACAAGACTCCACCCACCGAGGAAAGAATTCTTTCAGAAAGGGACGTTCGAGGTTACCAACCTTATTTGCAAGGTGCCTGAACTGAATAAGAGAAAGTAAAACAATAAGATGAAGTTCAATTTCCCTGCTAAAACCGTATTACATGTGTCCACCATATGTTGTGCTGGAGGGGACATAAATGGTATAATAACTAACTGCAGGAACACTGAAAGCAGCTCTGGTGCACAATTGAACAGAAGGCAACTAAATCACTACCACAGAAATTCGTGAAATTTGATACGCAATTCGATTATAGTGACTGTGTATGTTCTTAAATCATAATAAATGAAATGAAATCCAGAAACTTATCCTAATGGTTGGAAATACAAGTGATGTCAGCTCTATGATGTTTTTAGATATAGGCCGTTCTACAACTCCCTTGTTGGATTACAGTTCATATATTCTCATATATTCTCCTCAATGATGAGTCGTGGCTCTCTTAAGAGAATGGATGGTATGAGTAGATCGAAGGGTACCAAGGCCCTTTTATGTTACTATAAAATCTTGTAACCAAAGTCATAATACTATACTCCCTCTGTCCCACAGTAAGTTTATTTCTCGAACTGGTCTAACACAAACTAACTTAATTTTATAGAAGTACCAACATCTATGACACCAATATAAAAGTATAATTTATGACGAATCTAATGATATTAATTTGTTGTCATAAATAATTAGGTCAAACTTAAGGTAGTCTGACGAAGACCAAATCCAGAAATGAACATACTTTGGAAAGGAGGGTGTATCAGCAAGCATTGGATGAGCTTGGAAAGGAAAATACATTAAGAAAAAATGCCAATATTGTTATACCTCTTTTGTACTTAGTGTTCTCGAGGCACGATTTGGAGCTACTATCAGCTGCAAAATCTGAAATTGGGAATAATCACAGCCTCTCAGAAACAATATAACAAAAGTTCAATTTCCCTGCTAAAACCGTATTACATGTGTCCACCATATGTTGTGCTGGAGGGGACATAAATGGTATAATAACTAACTGCAGGAACACTGAAAGCAGCTCTGGTGCACAATTGAACAGAAGGCAACTAAATCACTACCACAGAAATTCGTGAAATTTGATACGCAATTCGATTATAGTGACTGTGTATGTTCTTAAATCATAATAAATGAAATGAAATCCAGAAACTTATCCTAATGGTTGGAAATACAAGTGATGTCAGCTCTATGATGTTTTTAGATATAGGCCGTTCTACAACTCCCTTGTTGGATTACAGTTCATATATTCTCATATATTCTCCTCAATGATGAGTCGTGGCTCTCTTAAGAGAATGGATGGTATGAGTAGATCGAAGGGTACCAAGGCCCTTTTATGTTACTATAAAATCTTGTAACCAAAGTCATAATACTATACTCCCTCTGTCCCACAGTAAGTTTATTTCTCGAACTGGTCTAACACAAACTAACTTAATTTTATAGAAGTACCAACATCTATGACACCAATATAAAAGTATAATTTATGACGAATCTAATGATATTAATTTGTTGTCATAAATAATTAGGTCAAACTTAAGGTAGTCTGACGAAGACCAAATCCAGAAATGAACATACTTTGGAAAGGAGGGTGTATCAGCAAGCATTGGATGAGCTTGGAAAGGAAAATACATTAAGAAAAAATGCCAATATTGTTATACCTCTTTTGTACTTAGTGTTCTCGAGGCACGATTTGGAGCTACTATCAGCTGCAAAATCTGAAATTGGGAATAATCTCAGCCTCTCAGAAACAATATAACAAAGGGAAGCAGAAGAGAGGAAGGTAAAAGTTAAAAGAATAAAGATATCAATGGACACAGCATTTTGAACTGGATGAGGCCCTGTTGGATACAAAGTATTTCTAGAGTTTTGCAAGAATACCACGGTTTAACAAAACACTTTGGTTTCATAAATCGAGGAAATGTTTGCGTGCAACCAACCTAGCAGTTTTAAAAACCATGGTATAGCTAAAAGTGCAGTCATTTTGGAGTTTTAGAAACTTCAATCCTGACCTCTTTTTTCTAAACCATGGTATTGCATGGTTGTAGCTTTGAAAACCATGGTTTCTTGATACTTTAGTTTTGGAAAACCATGACATCCAAACAGGACCTGAACCAGTTTGTATAGCTTTTGGTTTTCTTGTCATTTGCATTACATAATTCACCCTCTTTTTATTTAATAAACAAAAAAAGATAATTGTGTTGTGGGGATCCCTCATAGTTTCTGTAAAAAAAAAGAAGGCACTATGTGATCAACTCCTAACTTGAAAAAAAATGAATTGCGACTATGAATGTAAAACTCCTATCATGAATAGCATGTACTTCTCCATCATCGGTTCAATTGCTTAGACAAAGCGCTGCAGCGCGATAAACAAAGGATGCAAATACCTTCCGAAAGGAGTCTGGTCCCATCTGTTTCTCCAACATTTGAAGAACAGCTACCTGTTCAATAGAATACCAAGAGTTGAGGAAACAATGCATAAAGCTGATTTTGTAGTTCAAATGCTCAAAACTTACTGCCTTTAACGAACGGATTTTCCCGTATGAACCAATTGTTTGAGTTCCATATAAATCGCTTGAAGCATCAGGGGAGCTCAAAGCAGTTGCACCACTAACATCAGACTCGCACACGGTGCAATTCGCCTATGAAAATCATGAACAAGAAATAGCAATTGACAATGGTATTCAAGGACCATGTTAATTGAATGAGAGTTTAAATGCATTGCTTGAGGAATAACTGCAGAAGCAAAGCCAGAAGTTAATACTGAATAATATGATCAACCTTATCACAAAAGGATGGTCGATCATACTTGGTGGTAAATAGTTATTTCTACATGGATTCTTTAAGACGAATATGTACAAGAGAACAGGTGAGTACATCAAGCAATTGACAATGGTATTCAAGGACCATGTTAATTGAATGAGAGTTTAAATGCATTGCTTGAGGAATAACTGCAGAAGCAAAGCCAGAAGTTAATACTGAATAATATGATCAACCTTATCACAAAAGGATGGTCGATCATACTTGGTCGTAAATAGTTATTTTTACATGGATTCTTTAAGACGAATATGTACAAGAGAACAGGTGAGTACATCAAGCATCATGTCAGCAACAAATTAGCTGAGAAGTTACGAAAACAGAAGGACCTTACATGTGCAATGTAATATACCCCAGTACATTATTTTGGTAGATAGGAGACTATTGTACACCTTGTCTGAACATGGCAAACTGCTACTTAACAAGATAGAATCCTACTCGACTAGTTTTTCCATTATCCAATACACATATCTATACTGTAAGACTTACATGGCAGGTACAAACAGACAACATAGATATATGTATAGTTGAAGCGCGGACACTGGCACATATGATAGATCTAAAGCACCGCATTGAACCATATTAACATTATATTTTGAATTCAGTTCAAAAAAAAACATTATATTTTGAATTTAACATTTCAGTACCACTAGTCATTCAACAATAATAACAATCTGAATAACTGGTGTTTTTTTCTGTTACCTTGAAACGCCTATAACGTGCCTCATTGTTCCCAAGGTAACGCTTGATAAATAGATCAGTAAGAAAATTAGCCAAACCATCCAGCAGCCATTCTGCTCCGGCAGTAAATTATATTGTCAATACTCAATAACATTTAATATATGTAATAATGTACATGAATTCAGAGGTAAGGATGAATTACCATCATTGGACTCCTCTGCACTTGTGTATATTCCAAACCACTGCTTTGCAAGGGCGTTAGCTAGTTTGATTCTGGTGCCAATTATCTGAACTATTTCATAAGTTAGTTACAACAGTGCAAGCTATAAATCAACAAAACTGGCATCCAAACATCTAGCAAATAGTTAATAGAAATGTTTGAAAATGATAGCGACATATGCTGAAAAATAGGACCCCAAGCATCCCCTACTAAAAGAAACTGAACCAACTATTAAGCACTGATAAGCAGGTTTACAAAGAACTATACATTAAAACAAAAGGCATGCAAACATTAAGTATAGCACATATTAGCATGATGTCATAATTGTTATCTACGCAAGAATCAGACAACTTAAACTTAAAACAGAAATACTGATACAAGGACTACCCCTATGAGCAGAAGTTATGCCTTGTTTAGTCATGTTATATACTCTTAGTGAGCAAGATGGGATGAAAAGTAAAAGGCTAATGTGACAAACAATAATATAGACAATTGACCACAATTGATTAGAGTGTTCTACTATTAGAGACAAAAAATTCACATCACCTGAAAGAGAAACGTAGCAACTTGATGTCCAATCTGAGACAGAGCAAGTAAGAGACACACACGTACCTGATCTATAACCTTCTCGTCATGCAATATATCCGAGCTGAAGATGCATGTGGAGGCTCCTAAGCTTGTTTGTTGTACTGTCATTTCAGATGGAAGAAAAATCTGCTTGTATAAACCGAAGGGAAAAGGTGTAGCAAGATAATCTTCATAACAACTACAAATCAACAACGGAAACAGTTCTCAGTAAATTGCAAATTTCAGAGAGCAGTGACAAAACAAGGAATTATTTAGATAATAGCTAAAATTGACTAAAACAACTTCACCACTAAATTTTCTCTTGATTACCTGTATGCATCTTGGAAAAATGTGATTGTGTTCTCAAGCTTCGACAGAGCAGGAGATAAACATATGTGTGAGACATTTATGTCATTCTTGTCAGGGAGAACTTCGAGTGGACCAACAACCAAGGATATCCACTGTGCACTAACTGGAGTGTTCAATTTATACACATAAGTTTTTCTGGAAGGATCTTCCTTGCTTAGGACCTGTGTGATATAGCACCAGCAGAATGTTCAAGATCATATAACAAACATGAAGATATCATATAACATTTGCTAACGGTAACAATATCAAGTGCACTGGAAAGCTGGATCCTTGTCATTTAAAAGCAAAGTGAGTCTTGCGAAAAGGAGACTTCTGGTGTATCATTCAGCTGTGATCCCAAGGCCCCATCATCAAGCAAGATAGAACACATACCTGGTAAAGCAAGTCCCCATTGCTGACGGCGACCAAATTTGTATTAACTGTAAACTCTAGGTCAAATCTGGGCATAGCAAGATACAAAGAGAACTGGTGAAATTCATCAGCAAATAAAGTACCATATTACAAGAGGGGATAAGATGAAACTTCACTTACGGACAGCGTTGTGAGGCACTATCAATGCAAGGAAACCAGCAGTGTGCTCGTCTTATCTGACTACTACTATGAAGGACATTGCCGATGAAGTGAATGCCAGTTTCAGCCTTCTCCAGAATATAATCTATATGAACCAGTTTTATATTCTGCACCTAAATTTTATTACAATGAGAGATCATGTCAGCATGTATCAGGAAACGTAATAGATAACTTATATGTATGAATGAAACTTCATGTTACCTTTTCATTTTCTATTCCATTTTCCTTATCCTTCTCATTTCCGATTCCATTTTGCTCTTCCTTTTCCTTTTGCATTTTCTTTTCCTTCTCCTTTTCCTTTTCATCTTCTTCCACTGCAGAACCATTGCAGCCATTAACAAGTTGACCATCCACTGTTGGAACAGGCTTTCCAACATGTTCTTCAATCCTTTCACTATTTTCTTCATGCTTCTCACTGTTTTCTTCAAATTGTTGCCCAGTTATTGACTTGACTGATCTCTCAAATGATACAATAAGATTAGGTACAGCTTCTCTATTTAGAGATGAAATATATGCTGAACATGCAGCATCTGCAGCAGTCTTTGAACAAGAAACTGAAGACCAGTTCGGTTGATCAGCATCATGTTTCCAATGAGGGGAATACTCAAATTCGACAGTTTCACCATCCACTAGTATGCTTCTGATCCTTATATTGTCTGCATGCAGAGCAAATGTGTCGCTCTCACCTAGAAGAACCTTCATCTCAGTGTACCTTAATGAATGGCCAAAACACAAGTTCTGTCAGCCAAAAGGTATTCATAATACGGATGTCAGATAGATTTAGAGGTAAACGATAACACTGTACATATTAGGAACATATGGAGTCGGTACAGCATAGCTAATAAATAGGGTAATTATTGCTAAAAATCACTAAATTTCGGGGGCTAGGGCCATGCACCACCCAAGTAATTGATAGGAATAGACATATACAAGCTTTTTATTGTTTAGTTTCCTCGATCAACATGTTTATGATTTGAGAAATAACTGATCCAGGTCATCAAGACTAGTTTATAGCACGAATATGTAAACTAAATCATAGAATTGGTCAATGGTGGTTCCCGAAATTGCTCTCCTTTTCCCCCAGTGATTGACAGGACATCAATTGTTCATCCAGAGTTCCAGACTGGTCTACAATAAGTATCTGAAGTGAAAAAAAAGGTCCTTCAAAGTCATGATAATCTCAAGACTTGATCATTTATATTATCATGAAAATCAATCATATTATCAAACAAAATGCAGGTGACATGTGTATTGTCTTATCATGTATTAGTATTACTACTAGTTTGCTACTGTATTCCAAAATGTTCAATTGGCATCCTTTGCCCCATAACCTGAGCATAATCCCATGCAAAACTCGAATTGCACTCAAATGAATAGTTTAGCATCAGAATATCAGAGTAAATTCGTGTGAAACAGGCTTCAAAGAATAATTATCTGCATACTACAAAGAGCAAAAATATCTGCGACAGGCCTGGAAGAATAATTACTAGCATACTACCTCATAAATATTAACCAGGCATGCTAGTGGTGTCAAGTAACACTAACAGATACCTAAACCAACCCTGGTACTTGAAAAGGCTACAGACACTTTCGATGCATAAAAGCTGGATTTTTTCCCCATTTTCCTGCCCAAAATTTTTGGGTCCATTAACGCTATCCTATAGTGAACAATATCTAGCTCTTCTTTGTTGTATTCTTCGTAGGAATTGCAAAGGGGCAGCAACTTGCTCTGTTTTATGGAGGTGTCTCACTCTCTACTCAATACAATGATGAAACAAGAGCTTAAATTCAACCATTTGTAAGCCCAAATTTGCTCCTGTTATCTCAGTAGGAATTACAAAGAATTGATATGCGCCCTCTCTTACGAATAACATAGAATGAGCACGAGTCTATTTCTAATTCCTAGGACATTATCTTAAGAAACAATGCAATCCCTCCGCTTAGATTTCTCAAAATCAAGTGAAAGAATTTCAAATGGCAAGTTTCATTTTCTGCAAACATGCTGAAATATAAACAAACGCTTGCAAGGAAACAAACTACTAGTACAGAAAATCTAGCTTTCACAAAAAATACCTGATTTCACACGTACATATAGAGGGCTACAGTGGTAAGTAAATGTAGTAAAGCACCAATTGACAAAAAGTTGTTGCTCCAACTTTGGCAGCAGTTACTTGAGCTGTGAGTTGCAAGCTTAAGCTCGGTTTTGCAGGGTGCCAGCAAAGTCGTGGGATATACCTATACAATCTATATGCAATGATAAATTGGTTGTTTCAGCACTGTCCCAGTACTTATTCTCCTTCTGTCACATAATCTAGTAGTCATGCAAAACGGAAATTAATAGATGAGGAGGCAACCTATAAAAAATTCGAACCTAGCAGGGTGTCCACAGACCACAGGTAAGAGCAGCACTATATAGTGTAAAGAAAAATGCACTTGTTTAACAAATGTGATCGACGGTACTTGTTAGACAGTAGGAGCCTTTCCAGATCAAAATGAGCAACCAAACACAACTAAAAGAGCAAAGCTTCATCAGATATACACTATTAACGAATCACATTGCACAGTTCACAGCTCAGGCAGCTCCATCCACTTCAGCTAATACCCAGCAATCACATTGCACAATCTGTAGTTTCTGACAGCAAACAAACTGAACCGTCTTACAAATCAACCGAAGCGTGTAAACTCCAAAACACAAGTCCGAACGCTCACACATCAATGCGCTGCTCCACCACAGAGTCCAAACCCTAATCCTCACGCCTCAACCTATCCCAAGCTAAGCATCCCCTCGAAGAGCGACTAAACCCGCACACACAGCTAGGGCACGCGCACCAGGGGAGGGAACAGGGAACTGTTTCGGCCATTTTAAGCAGCGGCGCGGCTCACCCGTAGATCAGCTGGTTCTCCATGTCGATGGAGAGGCAGAGCTTCTGGTGGAGCACGGTGGCGCCGTCGCCCTTCTGCTTCCTCGCCTTCGCCATCCCGAAGCTCCTCCGCGGTCCAGCTCCTTCTCCGCTAGGGTTTGAAGCTTCTAGAAAGGGGGCTGGTCGGAGCTTAGTGAGGCGGGGGTGTAGAGGAGTGCCACGTCATCCCGCGGCTTCGGGGGGCTCTGAGACGGCAAGGAAGGAGCGGGGGCCGGGG
>LAPY01002669.1:64408-77193 GCA_000970635.1 Eragrostis tef
CGCTGGGGCTGCCTTGGCATTTATTTCATTTCCAGCCATTTCAAGGACCTCCAACTGAGGTGCAGACTGCTTGAGGGCATTGACTATTGCTACTGCACCCCTGTTCTCAAGATTGAGATCACTGAGATAAAGCTCAACAAGATCCCGAAGCTTGGGAAGGGTTTTGCTGAGGGCTATCCCTGCATCAACACCAAATAAGTTGTCCCTGAGATCAAGCTTCTTCAGACGAGTGCACGTCCCTAATGCCTCGGCCAATGCCACTCCACCATCAGATCCTATCCTTGTAGCGGAGCACCTGAAACTCTCTATGTTAGGAGAACGTTTAACCATCTCAGCAATGGATATAGCACCTTCATCTCCAGTCATATTGTTGTGGAAGTGGAGAACCTTAAGCTTCTCAGTTGACGGAATGAGCTCAGATAGAGCTTTTGCAGCTTCCTCTGATATACCATCATTCATCACATAGAGTTCTTCCAGGTTTTCCTGTGATTTCAGAAGACCTGTGAATGCCCTTACACCCTTCTCACCTAGAGCATTGTCAGAGATATTCAGATATCTCAGTACAGACCCCTCTAACGCTTTGGAGAATATGCGCATCACATCAAGGGCTTCATCCTCAGGCCTTCCAGCTACAAAATCAGAGATATCAACCTCTGTGAGCTGATTTTTCATTGACTCGAGAATTGGACCAGCAACATTGGCAGCACCAATACCAAAGCTCCTGTTGCTGAAGCAGATCCTTTTATAAGAGTTTCCTGGTTTGGTAAGTGGACTTAGCAGTTCCTTCGCTTCTTCCGCCTCAATGAAAGCACGCTTGCCACCAGATATATCAAATACAGTTTCAGCAGGCTGATGAGGTGTACCAACGACAGGTGCTTCTGGTTCTGCAGTTGCCCTTGGGCCTCGTTTCAGAACTTCCAACATCATCTTGCTAGTTTCTTTTGCATAAAACTGCACAGCAGAACTCCCATCACCATCAGGCTCCTTCTTGAAGTGCTCATCTGCGGACGAAAAGCACTCTTTTTCAATCCTTTTAGCATTGTCGTGAGCCTCTTCCTTGTCCAACATGCCATACTTCTTCGAAAAAATGGACTCAGTGGACAGGTTCTTGGCCATCCTCTCTACAAGCATCAGACGCGTGCTGTCGCTAGGCGGCCAAAGCTTGATTGAGAATGTTCTGTGTTGGAAACCCTCCGCTGTCGAATCCATGTGAAAAAGTGGGAACTTCACACAACCTACATGTAGATAGTCAAATGTTAGTACGTATCATAGATCCTCAGATACCACACGTAAGGCTAAAAATGTAACAAATCAAGCAACAATATGATTACTTGATTGATTTATTACATTCTGAACTAATTAACAAGTAATAAGGTAAGAGTTTCCTGGTTTGGTAAGTGGACTTAGCAGTTCCTTCGCTTCTTCCGCCTCAATGAAAGCACGCTTGCCACCAGATATATCAAATACAGTTTCGGCAGGCTGATGAGGTGTACCAACAACAGGTGCTTCTGGTTCTGCAGTTGGCCTTGGGCCTCGTTTCAACACTTCCAACATCCTCTTGCTAGTTTCTTTTGCATAAAACTGCACAGCAGAACTCCCATCACCGTCAGGCTCCTTCTTGAAGTGCTCATCTGCGGACGAGAAGCACTCTTTTTCAATCCTTTTAGCATTCTCATGAGCGTCTTCCTTGTCCAACAGGCCATACTTCTTCGAAAAAATGGACTCAGTGGACAGGTTGTTGGCCATCCTCTCTACAAGCATCAGACGTGTGGTATCACTAGGCGGCCACAGCTTGATGGAGAATGTTCTGGGTTGGAAACCCTCCGCTTTTGAGTCCATGTGAGGGAACTTCACACAACCTAAATGTAGATAGTCAAATGTTAGTACGTATCATAGATCCTCAGATACCACACGTAAGGCTAAAAATGTAACAAATCAAGCAACAATATGATTACTTGATTGATTTATTACATTCTGAACTAATTAACAAGTAATAAGAAACTATCTGTAACGCTGACCAGATTCATTTAATCGTTCTAGAATTATACTAACCATTCTAGTCTAGAAACACTATTACACCAGAGGTGGAATACAGTTCAGCCATTTTAAGTCCATTTCACCTCTGAGAACCACTGATGTCAAGTTAACTCGGCATTAATGTACTTCCTAACGTCACCATTTCATTTCTGAAGTCCAAAATCCATGGAGAAAATTGCATGACATTCAGAATGAATAAAGAATAACTAATTTAAATGGCATTCCCTAAACATTGTGATTAAGATTTTACGTTGCAAAATGATGTGTTGGTTTTCCTGGCGACAAGAAGTTCCTAAAAACAAATAGTCCCCAAAACGCCTCTGCTTGAGAGCTGAAGATGCTAACGGCAAGCCCAACTTATCCAAACAATTACATTTGTCTAACATATATTTGAACAGGCACCGGCGATAATCAGTGGGCAATTTCAACAGAACTGCGTCACCCCAAAAGGAAAGGAGGGGACAAGCCAATCCATCCCTGGTCCTATCCTAAATGCGCAAACCGAACCAACTAGAGGGATTACAATGCCCAAGGGATCAGCCAGAGGGAGCGGGATCAAGCGCAACGAGCAAAGCAGCAGCAGCAGCACGGACCTGGAACTGGCGGTCGCCGTCGATGAACTTGAAGGTCAAAGCGCTCGGTGCTGGTATGGAGCTCCCGGCCCCGCACCACACAGCGTGCGAGCGTCTTGTGTTTCTGCGGGTGGTCGAAGCTCCAGACAAGAGAACACCTGCAACCAAATCACCAGCCAACGCACATTACCAAACAAAATCAGAACCGGAAGAACGGAAGGAGAGGAGAGGGAGGGGGAGCTCGTTCAGTCGTTCGACCCTACCGTCAGATTCTAACGAGGTGGACGACGCAGGCGTGGCGCCGCAGCCGGCCTTCTCGGCCTCTCCCCACGATAGCAAGCAGCCGGGGGACGGCGGCCGGCAGCGGCGAGTGCTAGGTTTTTGGCGTTGGAGTAAACAGCGGCCGCCGGCAGAATGCGGGGAAATGGCCAGCGAAACTGTTTGGACCCGTATATGCGAACCGGTACGAAGCCCATGGGCTGAAACTGCTGCCTGTAGTGTGAAACGGCAATACTTCGAGGGTCCGCCTGTTAAAAACTGTAGACAGCACGAGCTAAGTTCATGCATAACCGTCAAATCGTCATCGGACGGTTTAAAAGGGCGATCCAATCCAGGGTGGAATTTAACAGTAATAAAATTTAGTTTGAGGACCCATATGAGAAAAAACATTTCCCCGCATCACTCAAACTGATCTAGACCGACAAATCAGATTTAAACGGACAAGAATGGTCACCACTGTTAAGGAGATGAAATGACGACTGGCACCCTCTGGCCCACATGGCAGTTGTGTGGCTGCCATCACCTAACGCTCGATTCGTCGTCTTCTCACCTAGCGCCGCCGCCGCGGCGCTCGCCGGATTCCGCCGCACGCGTTCCCCTCCTCCTTCGTGAGGCTTGACGACTGGTTCATTTCGTCGGTGACCGATCAGGCCGCGACCCATGTCGTCTCTCGCTCATCCCTCCCTCTCCCTCCCCACCGCCCCGCGTCGCGCGGGCCTAGCGGCCGCGCCGCTCCGGCGGCGGAGGATGCCGGTGGTGCGGGCGAAGGTGCGGGAGATATTCATGCCGGCGCTGAGCTCGACGATGACGGAGGGGAAGATCGTCTCATGGACGGCAGCCGAGGGCGACCGCGTCGCCAAGGGCGACCCCGTGGTGGTCGTCGAGTCCGACAAGGCCGACATGGACGTGGAGACATTCCACGGCCGTCCTCGTTCCGGCCGGTGGCACTGCCCCCGTCGGCGCCCCAATCGCGCTCCTCGCGGAGTCCGAGGAGGAGGTCGCGTTGGCACAGGCGCGGGCGCAGGCCCTGTCCCAAGGCCAGGGCCCAGAACAGCCTCCTCCCGATGCCGCCGCGGCGCCACCTGATCCGGTGCCAGTGGCTGCGCCTACTAAGGCCGTCGCGACGCCTTACGCCAAGAAGCTCGCGAAGGAGCACAGGGTGGACATCGCCGGGGTTGCGGGCACCCGGCTGGAATCAAGCCGAAACCACAGGTTGCTCCACCACCACCCCCTGCCTCTGTTGGCCCGGCGACCCCGGTGGCTACAGGTGCAATTCTGCCACCGGTGCCTGGTGCCACGGTGGTGCCATTCACGACAATGCAGACGGCGGTGAGCAGGAACATGGTGGACAGCATGTCAGTGCCAACGTTCCGTGTTGGATACTCCATGATCACTGATAAACTCGACGCACTCTATGAAAAGGTGCCGTCCAAATTGATCTGAGATCTTTTTGAGATGCTGCTCAGTCGTTCGTGTTCAGTGATTGCTGACTGAAATGGGCTGGACAGGTTAAGTCGAAGGGGGTGACTAAGACTGTGCTGCTGGTGAAGGCGGCAGCTATGGCGCTCGCCCAGCACCCTGTTGTGAACGCCAGCTGCAGGGATGGGAAGAGCTTCAGCTACAATAGTAATGTCAATGTTGCAGTGGCTGTTGCAATCGAGGGTGGCCTTCTTACTCCTGTCCTGGAGGATGCTGATAAGGTTCTTGCTTATTGCAATTGATGTGTTGTCTCTTAAGCAATGTAGCATTTTAGACTGAGTGCATGATAGATATTAGATGATACACATCTAATGAATAACTCCAAAATTTACATGGCAGTTGGACATATACTTGCTTGCACAAAAGTGGAGAGTGCTGCTCAAGAAGGCACGCACGAAACAGCTACAACCAGCTGAATACAGCTCAGGTATGGAACATAGTTCCTGGTGTGTTGACAATTGCTGTACATTAAAACCTCGCTCGCCTGACGACATTATTATGTATAGGAACGTTTTCGCTGTCCAATTTGGGTATGTTTGGGGTGGACAGATTTGATGCAATCATTCCACCTGGTCAGGTGGGTCTTTTCCTGTGCCATGTTTGTTTGGAGTATACTGATATAATTGTGTTATGAAACACTGAAATGAATAACATTTACATGCAAATGACTCAATGCAGGGGGCAATCATGGCTGTTGGAGAGTCAAGACCTACTGTGATAGCTGACAAAGATGGTTTCTTTAGTATCAAGAATGAAATGCTGGTTAGTTTGTGCCCGCATCTAAATTTTATAAATCTCAAATTTGTCAGTAACTTTAGTGTATTTGCATGCAACTGGATTACCATCCGGGATGACCTAGAACCCATAATTGAATTATATTGCATCGCATCAAGTCGAACACGCAGTCCATGCTTCTGTGTTACTCTGGGCATCGGGCACCTCCTGAAGGTGCTGATTAGATGTTGCGTTAGTTTCTGTGATGCATAATGATGTGGTAGTTATGTTATGGTTAAATTTTTCTTCCGTGATCTAAGAGCATTACAATGCTTAACATCATTATTTTCTTACCAATGAAAATGTTAGAGAAAATATAAATATATTTTTACTGTCAGTACTGACTCCTGATTCCTTTCAAATTGTGCTTGTCAACCTTTAAGCATTTCACTGAATTTGCTTGTTGAAATGCTGGTCATCGTTTTAACCAGCTTTTGTTTTGGGACGGAACTTAAACAAGTTTATGCTGGCCTTTACAGGTGAACGTTACTGCTGACCACAGGATTATTTATGGTGCTGATTTGGCAGCATTTCTACAAACATTTGCAAAGATTGTTGAGGATCCGGAGAGCCTCACACTGTAAAGAATAATGTGACTTGCTTGATTCCCAATTGGAAGACAATGCCAATAAAATAATGGTATGGAGGGTTTGTAAAGGCATTAAAGATTATTTAATGAGTTATTTCCGCATAGAGAACTCTATAATATATATGTACCTAAGAAACATGTCATTATCAGCTCCATGTTTCTTCTTCTGGATCAAGATATCCTGATTGAAAAAAAGCAAGAATAAGTGTGCATACTTTTGTAAATTTAATAATGCAAAAAGGATTTCACTTTCAGAATATCTTGTTTGTAGCTACGAAATTCAAATAAAGCTGATCCTGAGCAGGAAGAAGCTGATCCTGGCTAGGAAGAGCATACCCTCTGCCCTCCATGGTAGCAGCCACCTTCAAGCTACTTCAAACTGACCCATGGTGAAATAGTTAGAACGGTCCTGGACAACCCTTCTTGAAACTAGTATTGTTTTGGCTATGCTGAGTTTGTGACCTTAGTTTTAACTCTTGGCCCTTCTGTAATTATTTATGTCCGATTAAGTAGTATGCACTGAAACCTTCTCATAGAACTCAACCAAGACTTGCAGCACAAAATGATGCAGAATTCCAACAATAAAAGAAGATAAATAATGCCAGGCATAAACATTTAGCTAGGTACATGTACATCCTTAGAGGCTGCCCAGCTCTGCCGCCAAGACTAGCAGATTACACTCCGAACGTCGACTCTCAGTCTCAGGTAGAGAGAAATTCAACAGTAGAGGGGCGTGGCTAAGAGGAGCTGCATGTTTCAGGGCATATGGCCAGCGCCTTCCCCTTCGCCGTTCGGCGAGGCCTCCCTGACCTCCAGTATCTCGACGCGGCGGTTGGTCCGTTTCCTGATCTTGATCGCCACGTCCTGGGGGCTGAAGGCTCCGCAGACGCTCACCCGGCCACGCTTCTTGTCGATCAGGTGGGTCTCCAGCTCTGCAAGAAATGTTCAGACAAAAGAACAACTCTCGATTCAAAAGGCTTCGGGTAGGTGGCAGTTTCATGCACTGTCAGCACAGCATACAAGTATACCTTGCATCTGGAGAAGAGCCCTCCTGATCCTCTGGTAGCACCCGTTGCAGTCTATGTTCATCCTGAGTGTCATGCAGTAGTACTGCGGCAGATTAACACGACGGCTTTTCAGTTTCAACTTGTTGCTATGACCGACAGAAATCATCGCAGTGGCACGTAGTCACGTACCCTGTAGTCCATGGAGATGGAGAAGCTCCACCCTTGGCTTGGCGGCAGCGGCGACGACGGCGGAGCGGCGGCCTAGTTTTATGATCAGAGAGGTGTTTTCTGAATCTGAAAGGACAGAGGAGAGCAGGAGAGCAACGACTGTAATAAGGGCAGCGGAAAGCAGGGGATTAGCGTGAGAAGCGTGGCTTGATTCTCGCTTTGGTTTGCTTTGCTTATAGTAACTTGTGAGTTGCAAGTCTCTTTATGGTCACTGGATTGATTCATTGCAGTGTGGGCTCGATGCCAGTTCTTGGAATCAGATTCTGGGGTCAGTGCAGCCTGGCTTACATGCACGGTCCCTTTCTCGCTTCCACCAGTGTGGGCTCGATGCCAGTTCTTGGAATCAGATTCTGGGGTCAGTGCAGCCTGGCTTCCATGCACGGTCCCTTTCTCGCTTCCACACAGCTTTTGTCCTGCCTGCTATTCTTTTGCCTCGTCAGTCTTAACCTAGGGCCTGCTCGCCTGTATAGGAGATGATGGACTAATGCTTTCAGTTCTGCGTTCTATTAGACTACAAAACGGTTCCTTTCCCTTTCTGCCTTACATAATTACATGCCCGGGGTGATGCGCACCCTCGGTGTTCTCTATATGACTAGCACTGTATGTCCAGGGGTCATGCATAAGTACAAGAAGTACAAACGAGCAAAAAAGTAAAACTTAGCTTACCATCAGTTAATGATATCCATTTTCCAGTAACAATATACACCTTACATGGAACCACCTACCCTATAACTACAATATGGGACGATTTTGCAAAGCTCGGATTAAATGATCTTTCCTCTATGATCATTCACGGTCATTAGTAAAATAAACTCTTCTGAGCCTGAAAATTACGCACAGTCATCTCCTTGGACTTTTGGTATAAGTAGAGGGCACGCAAAATTGTTGCAAGGGATAGTAATATCCGTAAACTTCTATCGCCTCAATCCATGTTCCATCAATGGATCTTGGCTCAGGTCGTCATACCAGATGCAGAAGGATGGTACCAAAATGAGTTTACTAGACCAACTGCAACAGAGCACTCTCCCCAAAATGCAAATCCAAAAAGAGTCACCAAGTTCGCATGACTGGAGCAATCTCCACGAAGTATTAGTAAACATAGGTTATGTAATCGCTTAACCTTCAACAGCCTGTACCTTGGCACGCTTCTGTACTTCACGGAGCATGCTTAAACTTGCTGCACCTTCATTAGGACGCCAGGCCTTCACAATACGGAACAAATCCCTGAAGGCAGAAAAATTATCCTCACTCTCTGCAGTGACATGTTTGTCTTTAGTCAAGCCGTGACGCTTCCCATAGTTGGCCTCAAAGTCACTCGACTTCTCATTAGCCCTTTGAAGCACGGAGGCTGGTATTCCTAGATATAAAAAGAATTATTTGAGTCACTTTTCTCCTGTTGTGTCAACATCCTAAAACCTTGGGAAATAGGAAAGAAACAGCAATTCAATTTGAGCAAACGATAGACATATTAGCTTGGAACAAACCTGCCAAACGAGCAACATTTACACCGTAGCTTTTGGGGCACGCACCAGGAGTTAACCTATAAAGGAAAGTCACTTCTTCCAAACCTCCTTCGCCCACTCCTATCTCACATGCCATATGACAAAGTGATACCTGTGTGCAATATCGAAACATTCAGATTAAAGGCCTGCATGAGATTGAATTCAGCCGTTCACCGTGGGTAGATAAAAGTGAAACAATTACCTTGGTATCCTTGTGTTCCACTGCTAACCTATGGTAGTGTGTAGAAAACAAGCCTAGACACTGCACATGATGAACAAGATATTCTAGAACAGATGCCCTGTTGTAAGGCAGAAATTAGTGTTATCACAGTGTGCATAACAGAAAAACAAGACAACAACAGATTGTATAGATCATGAAACACAACTCAATATTTCAACTTACGCAATAGCTTGCCCATCAGAAGTTGATGTACCCCGTCCAAGCTCATCTAGAGCCACAAGAGAATTCTTGGTAGCTGAGGACTGGAGCAGAAGTTGCGCAAGTAATTGATGAGAAAATATGCAAAACCGATCTAGCCAGTCAAATCAGAAAGGGAAGCTTACAAGCACTGAAGCAGTCTCCATGAGCTCCACCAAGAATGTACTTTGGCCGGCCATAATATGATCTCTTGCTCCCATGCGAACAAATATACGGTCAACAAGAGAAAGCTCAAGGGATTCTGCAGGAACATCTGCTCCAATCTGGCAAACAACTTGAAATAAGTCCTCGTGAACAAACAATTCTGACACTGGATGATAATGATGGTGGGTTACCTGTGCCAATATAATGGTAAGACAGACTTGGCGTAAAAGAGTTGATTTGCCACCCATATTTGGACCAGTAAGAACAATAAAGCTGGCATTCCCTGGCCCACCTATCTTAACATCATTTGGTACAAAAGAACCCTTTCCTAGGGAATCACTTCGTAGAATGGGATGGCCAAGGTTTCTTGCATGGAAAGTGGGATTATCATCTGGACCATTTGATTCTTTGATGGTTGGACGGCAACTTGGTCCCTCAAAATAATTACTAGCAATAGCAAGGCTTATCAAGACATCAAGCTCTGCAGACCAAAGGCAGAATTTAGAAGAAATATGAATACAAGAAATCAGGGATATGCAAAGCAAGTTGTCTTAACACAAAGCTTCAAACATGTAAGTTGTCTTAGCACGATGATGTATCTTTATTAGTCATGCATCAAACAATAACTGTTATACATATCCTAAATTTATGTAATTAACATCACTATAAATGGCTGCAATTGGTGGCCATAAATATTCATACCATAATTCAAACATAAAAGACGCCTATTTCCCAACATGGGAAAAAGGTAAGCTAATATATATTTGAAGGAAGGTAATCGGCTGGTTTACTAAGTGAGCAACCAACCTTAACTAAGGACATTGTTGCTGTGTACACCTAGTAACTCAGTAAAAAAGGAGCATACATCTTAAAAAACATTCAGTAAACTATTCAAATATCATGAAAAGGTACAGTAAAAGGATAGAGAGCGATTAGATGGAGTAAATAGCACAGAACATTAGAAGTTTTGCTAATCTAAGGTAACCAAAAATTGGTATGGAGCTAGAAACAAGTAACATCAAATGAAGTGTTACCAGCAACAACAGAAACCAATTGTCTCCACTCGCTGTGATGCTCAACAAACCGCTGAATCAGCTTTTGAAGAATGCCTTTCAATATAGATTCTTTCTCCGCCTCAGCCTTTGAAAGTTCGGATATCAGTTCTTTCAATTCTGGTGTCCAGTACCGGTAGAAACCCTAAACCATAAATTTAAACAAATAATGACCCAATAAATTTGTGATATGGGTTTAGGAGAAGTAAAACAAATGCTCGGTAATTTAATACAGGAGATAATAAAGGGCAACAATCCAGTGAAGGGCAATATGGAAAAGCAAGAAACTAAAGAGAAAGCGAAGACAATGTTAAATCTTGAGGCCCAAGTCAGTCATTGTATATTTGAATTCATATGAAATATCAACAGAATTTAGGAATAGATAATGGATCCAAATTAATTCTTTTTCTGAGTGATTTAAATTATATTACTCCAAATCTTAGTCAAAACAAATCTAATCAGCATTAATAAGGAAACCTCCCAGAGCAAGTTGTCCAATTAAAGCCAAAAATGAGTACACTAGAAGGTTATGCATAACAGGGTTGGGACTAAACTTTCAAGGCAGTGACCATAAAGTGTACCTATTTCAAGTATTTAGCATTAGAACATTGCAAATTTGCAATCAAGAATTTTGAGTTGTGCTAAGTTGATCAGAAGGCATCATCGACACCTTTGAAGTAGATACTATGACTAATGTCCAACTGATTACATATCCCCATCATCAGTAGCAGTAGTTACATATTAATTGTAAAACAAGGAAAACTGAATAATACCCATCAGCAGTTAGCTTATTTAGATGGTAAGAGAAAAAAATAAAAACATTCCATTACCTTTTTTGTAGACTGCAACTCATAGTCTTCAGGAACAGAACCTCCCAGGCTCTCAGGCACTTCAATGAAGTACGTATCCTTTCCAACATTAACATAATTAGCCTGCACAGTTGTCAACCAATTATTAGCAATTGGCAGAGATACTATTAAGAGCTGCAAAGTTCAAAACAGGAGCAAGATGTGGCCCTACCGATGCATATCTCAACAGCTTCCGTTGCTCCTTCAGGTATTCTTTTAGACTGGATTCAATCTCCTCTACTGCAGCGCAAGTGGCATCATATTCAGGATCACAACCTTCACGAGGTATGATCCGACCATTACGGTCTGCTTCCGACCAATCAAAGGCATCTCGAAAGTACTCAAAAATGGATGATACATTTGGGAGAGCTTTGCCTGCAAATGTTAAATGCTTGCAACGGTTATCTCATGCGTCAGATGTCATTAGAGTAATCTCTAAGAAACAACCTGTCAAGAATAGCGGTAAGACAAAAGAACCATAAACTGGTGAACAAAGGAATGCATCAAGCAATAGCCTCTTTTTTATTATATATAATGAAGAAAGCCAGCAAGCCACCTGGTGAGAGCAACTCATTTAGTCGCGATCCATCTGCGGTTATTAACAAGCAAGAAGAACATGCTTGGAACATCTGCTGACAGCCACGAAGGGCAGCAGTGAACTGTTGAAGCAGTCTCTTTGATGCATCTTCATAAAGAACAACTGATGAACTTCTCCTGTTCTCATCACTGTAGAGAAAACGCAGCATCAGTCACATGAGTTACACAAAGATCTCAATATTTCAAAGATCCAAAAGTGAAAAACAAATGCAGTGTTCTGAAACTAGATAAGAAAAAAAAAACAAATGGCAGCATATAAATCTCTACCAGTCTACTAATTACTAAGTATACCACGGAATATAACAAATTACCAGCTCGAGAAAAGGCGTGCAAGCAAACGCTCCATGTCAGGGAGCCGAAACAAATCCTTACGAAATTGGACGGAAGCATCATTACCAACTCCCTGAAAATAAGAAATAAACATTAAACATAAAATCATAAAATGTGTTCCCACTATAGTTACATGTTTCTCAAATATGACTCAGATGAATGACTTGGTGTAGTCCCAGGTGGAGGAATCAATGTAGGTGGAAAAATAGGCATACCAGTCATAATTAGATTCATACAACAGTCAAGATGGAAAAGAAAAAGAAATACGAACTATAGAGATAACAGTTTTGAATCATTTCAGACATTGCATAAAATATAGAAACTAACAGGGTCATGATAATATTTGATGAAGCAATAAACACAAGTGCTTGTATTCACTTCCATAAAAGTATTAGCGCTGCCATTCTTTAGTAAGAACATTTGAGACAAATGAATAATAGGAAGCATGTAAGGATTCCCTGAAGCTCTCATGGAGTTAACTATTTTCCATTGTGAACAACACAAAGAAAAGGGAGATAATTTTGGTTTATGACATTATCTATATCCTAAAATAGGGAATATTGAACACTAGCCGACAAGGCAAGATGACATTCATAATTTAGGAAATCCATTTCAATAAAACATAAACCTTGAAAGTAGCAATAGCATTTTGACGCTGTAGTATTGCTTTGCGATCATACAATGGCCTAGCAATCCACCGTTTAAGGAGCCGCTTTCCAAATCCAGTAACACAATGATTCAACTGTCCAAACAGGGTCCTGCAAAGACTATGCATAAGTACGCCGACACCAGAATCAGATTTGTAAAGAAAACTAAAGGATTTGAAGCAGGCATTACCCTGACAGACCACCAGTTCTCATATTTTCTAAAATCTCTAGATTTTCCAGCGCTGCTGCATCGAATATCAT
>LAPY01002670.1:2471-12751 GCA_000970635.1 Eragrostis tef
CTAGCTCCTGCTTCATGTAGGATTGATCTAGTTGATCCTGCATGCCCCAAAGAACCAAGAAACGTATGTGTTCAGTAAGTGTAACATGTATGCGCGAGTGGACAGTAAATAGGTAGTAGGAAAGAAGGTTACGTACTTGTTGCAGTCGGTGGACATGCTGATGGGGAATGGCACGGAGACGCCGCACTTGCCGGGGATGCCGGCGACGGTGCCCATGTTGATCTTGCCGACGCTGCCGGCGAGGCTCTTGAGGCACTTGCACGCCGCCTGACGGTCGGCGGTGGTGCGCGCCATGCTGTTGAGGCTGCGGACGCCGCTGCAGCAGCCGGAGGTGAGCGTGCCTCTGCCCGTCGCGTACGCGATGCACGGTGCCAGGCTCGACCCCACCTGACCGCAGGTGATCGCCGCCGATGCCTCCGACGCCAGCAGCGCAATCACCACGGCGAAGGCGACCAGGGCCTGCTTCTTGTTCAGAGCCATCTCGGTGTCTCGCTAAGCTAAGCACTCTCTAGGAGCCTTCAGGGCGAGATGGCTAGGCAGTGAGCAAGTGATGATGAGCTAGTGTGTTCGTTCAGTGTGCGGGGAGAACGAGGTCTACGAGGGGTATAAATAGCAGACAAGGGCGCGTTCGGCTTTTAGAGGCTCTAAACAAAGAGAATCTAGTACTAAATAAAGTCTATTGACAAAACCTTTTTACAGATGGGTACATCTTTACGAGACGAAACTAATGAGCCTAATTAAGCTATGTTTTGCTACAGTGATGCTACATGCTACAGTAATGCTACAGTAACCATCGTCTGATCACGGCTTAACTATCCTCATTAAATTCGTCTCGCGGTTTAGACCGAAAGTTCTTCAGTTAGTTTTTTAATTAAACTTTGTTTAAGATAAAAATTTTTTTGTTTAGACCCCTCTAAATTTTAGAAGGGAGGACGCCGAACGCGCCTAAATGCGTGTTGATTGGGAGATCAATTATCGAACATCTATGGCCGTCGCAGTCAGGTTGTTGGCAGTTGAAGTCGTTTCCACAATCCGAGAAACCGTGCCGATTTATAGAATATAAAATATTTCTAGGTGTTGAAAATGAACATGGAGCCTCCCTTTTTTTTTGCACCCAAGTTTCATGTAGATTTGATTCCATTTGGCCCATTGCTTGTCAACATAGCTCAACTGGTTATGTTCTTTGTGGTGAACCAACCCACCCGGGTTCAAGTTTCAGACTTGGCACGATGTTGCACATTTACAACTATTTATTTTTTCTGTGGGAGACGTGTAAGCATGGTGAACTTGCGGGAGAGGGTATTTTTCATGATTAAGCTGTTTTTATAAGTGAACGTGTAAGCATGGTCCTTAATATTTTTTCTGAAAAACTTCAGTCAAGAAAGAAAGAACTATAATTTGGCATTTTCCCTTGGAGCCATAACTCCATGTTGACACGTTAAAATTGCTGGTGAGTACAGAGCAGATTTTCTTAACAGCAGGACAACAAGAAAATCATGGAAATTCGATGGAGTTTGGACTTGAAAATACCCGTGTTACCTTGAATACTGACTTGTTAATAAAAAATTGAGAAGAATTCTAATATGTGACTCAACTTATTACCCTTACAAAATTTAGTGGTATTCCTTATCCTGTTGTTTGAAATTCCTATTTACTCTTCGTCTTGTTTTGCGCTGGACAAAACGGTTAGGATCGATACACGAGCATCTATCGATGTATATTGATAGCAAAGCACCACCTAGTGCAGTAATGGAACACGATTAATAGCTGAATAAGTAGGTGGAAGTCACATGAACAAGTACAGAAACTGTCGTCACACATCACGCATACGTACATGACAACAGTGATCCAAGATAGCATGTTGTGCGCAGCACATACATACATGAGCCACGTATGTATATGCGCAAATAGTACAGAGTACGAGCTGATACATAATAATATAGATAAAGACGACGCTGCTGCCACAACTTTATTTTAGTTTCTGTTGGTAGCTAGCTCCTGCTTCATGTAGGATTGATCTAGTTGATCCTGCATGCCCCAAAGAACCAAGAAACGTATGTGTTCAGTAAGTGTAACATGTATGCGCGAGTGGACAGTAAATAGGTAGTAGGAAAGAAGGTTACGTACTTGTTGCAGTCGGTGGACATGCTGATGGGGAATGGCACGGAGACGCCGCACTTGCCGGGGATGCCGGCGACGGTGCCCATGTTGATCTTGCCGACGCTGCCGGCGAGGCTCTTGAGGCACTTGCACGCCGCCTGACGGTCGGCGGTGGTGCGCGCCATGCTGTTGAGGCTGCGGACGCCGCTGCAGCAGCCGGAGGTGAGCGTGCCTCTGCCCGTCGCGTACGCGATGCACGGTGCCAGGCTCGACCCCACCTGACCGCAGGTGATCGCCGCCGATGCCTCCGACGCCAGCAGCGCAATCACCACGGCGAAGGCGACCAGGGCCTGCTTCTTGTTCAGAGCCATCTCGGTGTCTCGCTAAGCTAAGCACTCTCTAGGAGCCTTCAGGGCGAGATGGCTAGGCAGTGAGCAAGTGATGATGAGCTAGTGTGTTCGTTCAGTGTGCGGGGAGAACGAGGTCTACGAGGGGTATAAATAGCAGACAAGGGCGCGTTCGGCTTTTAGAGGCTCTAAACAAAGAGAATCTAGTACTAAATAAAGTCTATTGACAAAACCTTTTTACATATGGGTACATCTTTACGAGACGAAACTAATGAGCCTAATTAAGCTATGTTTTGCTACAGTGATGCTACATGCTACAGTAATGCTACAGTAACCATCGTCTGATCACGGCTTAACTATCCTCATTAAATTCGTCTCGCGGTTTAGACCGAAAGTTCTTCAGTTAGTTTTTTAATTAAACTTTGTTTAAGATAAAAATTTTTTTGTTTAGACCCCTCTAAATTTTAGAAGGGAGGACGCCGAACGCGCCTAAATGCGTGTTGATTGGGAGATCAATTATCGAACATCTATGGCCGTCGCAGTCAGGTTGTTGGCAGTTGAAGTCGTAACTGCTGGTGATTTCGGCTTGTAGTGCAGCAGCTGCATAAACTTCTCTCTTGAGAATTTAACTGATGCAGATTACAGAATGCTTAATTGTTGTTTTGCAAGCAGCATGCCACAAATTTTACCATCAATGAGGACAAGGTGACGCCCGTTCCACCACGGCACTGAACTATCTTGCTGGCAAAATGATCGATCCCACTACGCAGATGCTGACAAGTAACGATCGAGGAAGGGTGGCGTGTAGCAAAACTGCCCTCCGATGTGGCATTTTCTGCAGTTCCCTGAGCATGCGGTATCTCAACAGTTAACCAGATACAGAATTAAGGATACTCCTACTTGCTGATGTGACTATGCACATTCCAAGTAGCTGCCACCTTCGCGTCGCACACTAAATTGATACTGTATAGATGCAAGTAACTTTCGTTTCATGTACCAGCGAACCTAAGCTAGCATGGTGTGTCCTGTAGCTTCATGAATCATTAACAGTCCCCTCGCAAAAAAATGAATCATTAACAGTTCTAGCTTTAAATCGTTTGTTCTGACGTCTTTGTACATATGGTTAGTTATATAGCTCTTCCTCATTCTCCATTGATACAAGCAATACGCAATATTCTCTAGCTAATTGACATGGTACCGGCTTTCGTCCATGGATTCGTGACCTCTGCGTGGACCATTCTCAGCCAAGACTTGTTTTTTTTTGAGAAAGTTCTCGGAGAACGTGTGTGCTCACAAGCGCAAATTCAAAGTAACATCAATCCTAACTGCATATCATGCATACCTCTGTCTGGCGCCGTATAGATTGTTGAATCATCAATATTTCAATTGAAGCATGTGACAAAAAGTCACAAACTATAATGTTATATCTATACCTTTTTTTAAAATGAAACTGTGAATCATGTATGACCATATATATGGTCCCCCAAAAATGAGCACATGTACGAGTATTTTTTTTTTACCACGGTAGTGGTGGTCAATTTTTAAGCATGTAAAAGGTCCCAAACAAATGTGAGCACTTGGAGAATTGATGTGCTAGCTTTTGTCTTGCAAATATGTGTAGTAATTTCTTTTTTGAAACGAAACAGGAGGGGATTCCCCTAGTGTGTTTTAATTAATTAATTGTTAGTTTTTATGTACAAGGTCAGTGAAAAAAAAAGAAAAGTTACAAGGATGCTAGCCAGGCCGTCATGGCATCGTGACGTCGTTGACTAGCTCTAAAGTACATGAGAGTGAAGATCTCTTTGAAGTCCTTCTTCCATTTTGGAAAGCTAATGGCTGACCTATTGAAGATAATATCATTTCGTTGTATCCAGATCGCCCAAGATGCTATCATTACCACTTCCATGAAGCAATCATATGCAAAGTGCTGCTTCTGCTCCTGTATCATTTCCACCAATGGTAGCGCAAGATCCCAAATGATTTGTATTGAGGCCCAACAAAGCTGAGAGAAGGAGCAGCCAAAGAAAAGGTGGTGGACAGTTTCCTCAATGCCATTGCCACATAAGACATAGTTAACCGAGGGGACTGTAAACCTCTTGCGCCGTAGCAAATTTCTTGTGTTGAGTCGATCATTGAGTAAGAGCCAAAAGAAGACTTTATGTTTTCCTTGGCAGCATGACTTCCATAACCACTGAATGGGAGCTGCTGCAGCCATATGACCAATGATTTGAAGGTATGCATTCTTGGATGAGTAGGTACCTGATCCCCAAATATAAACCCACTTATCATCTTCATTAGCATCACGGTTCCATTCGCCCAGAGTTTCCACTAACTCAGCCAATAGATGAGATATGTGTAGTAATTTCTAGGTATTGAGAGTGAACATGGATCTTCCTTTCATCTGCTAGAAAGCATATCAGGCGCGCCCAAGCTCCCACACCAAAATGCACGTCCAATATTTCTCAACTAATTCCAAAAAGAACTTCATGCATTTATTATCATACAAATTTTGAGATGCAACAAATACTTGTTCAAGATGCAACTAAAAAGAGAAACTTTAGTCATGGCTTGTAATTATTCATTTCATATATATCGGTTTACGATGAAACCTAGAAATCGATCACTGATCCAATTTGACTACCTCTACGGGATAGACCTCAACAGAAAACTGTTGAGTAACGGCAGCAAGTGATTGAGTTCAGTAGTTCCTCATAGAATATTATTGACTCTAGAGATATGGTAATATGGAGAAGACAAAATTGTTTGAAGCACGCACAGAACCGGAAGCGCCCCTTGTTTCAAAGAGAGGAGGACGGGTGCTATTGTCCAAATGATGATTTTTTGTTCTCTCTCTTTTTATTGGAACTTGTACAAGTACATGCTGCATATCAAATTTTGCAATATATGACAACACATACGTACTATCCACATATGTTTTTTTAAGATTTTGTTTATTCATGTTTGAAGGTGCATATCTCCCGTGGGAGCATAGGAGTGTGCAACTTGCGTGCTGTGAGAACCTTATATTTATTCTCCTCCACGAAATTTTAAGATATATCTGATTACATTTGAAACTTGCTTCTAATTTATGGACAAACACCATTGTTTGTGCATATCGTTGGGTTTGCAGCGTGCATGCTCTCCTTGGTTGATAGAATTTATCGGAGCGGAGCATGTTCTAGTGTGTTTTGTTCTTGAGCAATATGCTAGTGATTTCTTTTCTTTTGAAAATATAGTACATGTGCATAGTCTCGCGTACATGTGTGAAAACTAAAGTGGTCCCCTTTTCGCCAAAGAAAAAGAAAGATAACAAAACCAAAGTGGACAGGTTCTATTAGGATAGATCCTAATTATGAGCTGAGCTATGTTCAATGCGCATGCACATGGAACACTTGGGAGTGCTAAGGGAACACGCAGGAGAGGGTCTTTTTATGATTAAGCTGTTTATACATGTGCACGTGTAAACATGTGGTCCTTAATATAGTATTGTATTCTAAAAGTTTCTTATAAGCATAATTGATTGATGATTAGATGAACTTGAGCCCTCCATTAGTCCATTGTCTGATCATTCAAACTGTATTTAGGTTTATTTGGTCCATCTTAGCATTTTTTTTGGGAATCCCGGAATACTAGATACAACCTCTGTTCATGACTGAATTTGGTATATAGATGAATGGCCGGGGGTGGGGGTGGTGGGAAGGAGTAGTTTAGTAGTAAGAAGTGTAAGATCTTTGTTTTACGTTGTGTCTTTGAACAAATGACTGGCCGTTATTGTCATCTTGTATAAATTTTCTTGAACGTTCTAGGGTTTTGTATTCTTTTTGGACATTTTCGAAATCTAAAAAAAGGTAAATCTTTTTGTTGGAAATTCTTGAGATAGGTGATTTTTCATTGATAATTATTTTGACTCTTGGAAAACGTCCAATTTAGAATGGAAAATTGTCATCCGCTTGAAAAAATTAGATAGAAGAAAAATAACACTCGGCCATTTGTGTAAGACCTTTAAGAAATTTGTAACATATTTTAATGGATGGACCAGCAAATATAAATGCTACTAATAAAAGCATCACCAGCCCATAAAGATAAGCTAAAGGAAACGATTTTATTAATCAAAAAACAGGCCGGGGAGAGCCGTGAGAACATATATTTATTTTGCGCATACAACAGAGAAGCAAGCTAGAGGTGTAAAACATAAGAGAGTACAAGCAACAAGCTGTTACATATAATAATACTGACGACGGAACTGCAACACTTCTTTTTTATTTTTCTATCTATAGCTTGCTCCATGCATGCCTCCATCACGTAGCACGAGAGTACTATAGTATACGCATGGGATGGATCTAGTGGACCCTGCATTCACCAAGACATCGAGAGACATGCATGGTCAGTGCTGCTTAATTATATGCATGGTCATCAAGTTAATATCTGTAGCATGACATGCAAGAGGATATATGAGAGTACGTACTTGTTGCAGTCGGTGGAGAGGCTGAGGGGGAAGGGCACGGAGACGCCGCACTTGCCGGGGACGCCGGCGACGGTGCCCATGTTGATCTTGCTGATGGTGCCGGCGAGGCTCTTGAGGCAACGGCACGTCGCCTGACGATCGGCGCTGGTGCTCGCCGCGCTGTTGAGCCTGCGCACGCCGCTGCAGCAGGACGGGGTGAGCGTGCCACGGCCCGTCGCGTAAGGGATGCAGGGGGACAGGGTCGACGCCACCTGACCGCAGGTGATCGCCGCCTCTGACGCCTCCGTCGCCAGCAGCGCAACCACGACGGCCAAGGTGACCAGCAGGGTCTTCTTGCTCGGAGCCATCGGTTCGATCGGTGAGCACTTAAGCTACGAGAATTGGGTGATGGTGGTGATCACGACGTACTTGGCTCTGTGTTGAATGTGGTGCAAACAAGCAGCATATGGGAGGGTTTATATAGATGTTCAACGTACTCCGTGAATGATTGGATGATGAATTGATGGCCGTCGCTGCCAAGTCGTTGGCTGTTGGACTAGCAGTGCTGCCTGTAATTTTAATTTTATACTACTGCTTCAGTATCACCGTACCATACTGCCAACCTATATGGTTGCTTTACCGTGTGCCAGGCAGGGTACACGGCAAAATGACCCTTTGTTTGCCGTGCGCAGCGGCTGGACTCACGGCAAACTGGGCATTTCGCCGTGTTGCCTGTAATTTTATACTACTACTGCTTCCGTATCACCACACTACGTTACCTCTACTCTGATGTGCCTCGTGAAACTCTGATGTCCATTCCACTAGTTACCTGCAGCTTACTTGTTGACATTGTACTACTACTATAATCGAGTCATTCCATGCAAGGGGTTTTCGTTCATGTGCCAACTAGCGCGTACTAGTATATTACCTCTTCTATTGCTCTTCATTTATCCTCGACACAGTGCTAGCTTTCAATTATGGTCTACTCCTGTGCACCAGCGCCGATCGTCAGGTTAAGTTGCCCGTGGATGTTTCTCCGGCTATCTCCGACATGTTAAGTTGCCCGTGGATGTTTCTCAGCCAAGACCTGAGTACCAATAATGCATTCAAGATTCAACTATCTTCAATTCCATCCACACATTATGCATGGTAGCGCCGAGGCTCCTTAATCTTTCAATTAGGCATGTCACAAAAAGGGTTCCTGTATCCTTCGTGAACTGGTGTTACAAACTGGCCCTTTAGAATAGTTAAAACCATAGTGCTATCAAAGTAAAAAATAATCAGCAATAATCTAGGTTTGTTTTACCATAGATATCAATGAACAAGATTATCGAAGCTTCACAACAGATATATTTTCCTATACCAGAATTAATTTGATAGTCATGAACAATGTGACATAACAGAAATTAATGGCCAAAGGCAATTAGCGTTGGCACCAGAGGACGAACCACGCCTTTCATTTCTAAATGAAAATAATACATGCATGTAAATAAAGCTAAGTGAAGAGAAGAGAATAAGCCATAGAAAATGCTACATAAATTTAACTTGTGCCAAATTTAAGGGCCTCTTTGGCAAAACGTTTTCGAAGCTTATGAATTCTGAAGAAAACGGGATTCTTGCTACAATACTTTTTGTTACTGTAGATACAACGTTATAAGCAGAAGTAGAATCCGGTGCAGAAGTTGTGCCAAATGGGTCCTAAAATAATTCTGTCCAAAATGAATCAAGAAAAATGGTTTAAATAAAAATTGGTAGTTCGGGATCACAGTATTGTGACGCCTTGTCCGGCCCGTTAAGGATCAGTACCTAGGATTTCTAGATGCCCTCCCATTAATGGACCACTTTCTTCTGAAAAATTCATAAGAAGATTGATTGTCCGTTTCACAATTGAAAATATAGGGGTAGTAGGCGCACGTTGTGAAGCGTCAAGTTTTTTGGAACAGAATGGCAGTTTTAACTTTAGTTTGTGTGGACGTTTGGGGAATGGCTGGAACAATTATCACAGAAAATCAGGAAATAAATATTGGTACTTAAACTCATGAGTCTCAACTCAACTTCGGACAGGATTTGAATTTTCCATTTTAACATCCAATTGTAAACTTATGAAAAATGTCAAATGTGTTTCGCTTTCACAGTGGAAAATCCAGGTTCCAACTTGATTGTTAGAACTTCCATTAGGAATTATGGAAATACCAACAGTACATTCTGTATATTTATCTAAAAAGATAGAGAATTTTGACAACTGAAGAGTCACTGCATCAGTGCCGGTTTGAGACTGGTAAGATAAGTACCTTGTACTGATGAAAAGCTAACTGAGAAAAAAAAAAACAGAGAAACACAAGTAGACAAGCAAGCGGTATAGAAGCCAAGAGGTCCACGAGGGTTCCTTGTCAACTTCACTATGGAAGTGAGCGCTGGGACACACACCATTGATTTTTTCGGTTTATGAAAACGTTCCCTACGTTTTTCGAGAATCCTACGGTAGCAGGCACGTTACTGACCTGGACTTTGTCCAGATAGTTTTCATGTGTCAGTTTTCATATGTTCTTTTTCGAATTTGTCCAGATAGTTTCATATATAGCTTCAATTTGTGTGGGTCATATGAGACTACTTTTTGTGATTCTCGCGCGTTGTGCACACATATCTTGATATGTTTTTTTTTGAATGTCAGGGGGTGTTGTGATATGTTTGGCGATCGAAGAAAAGAAAATTTGAACGTCAGGGGGTATTGTGATATGTTTGGCGATCGAAGGAAAAAAAAAAAAAGGAAAGAAAGCAAAAAGGGTAATTTTCAGTTGGGCGGAGAAACGTAAGGAACAAACATGCATGTGGAGCATACCAAAAGGAGATATATATGTGAAATCCATAAACAGTGGCAGTGGACATGGTACAACAAACTCGATCATCTCCTCAAAAGCAAGAAAATACCGGCCGGCCGGGAACACACAAGCACGATACAACAAGGCTGCAGGGAGGTGCAGCAGGCACAAAAACTAGCGAGGGCACTCTCGCGTACACGCACACTACCAAGAGTATAGTAGAGCACACGTACGACGGAGAGATCTTATTCTGACGACTCATAAGCAACACGTAGGAGTATGTATGGTGTGTATGGAGTCATGGAGACGACTGAGCATATATGCATGCAGGTGCTCAGCTGACCCTGGAGCAGTCGATGGATGCGCTGATGGTGTATGGCAATCTGACGCCGCACTTGCTGGGGATGCTGGCGGCGTTGCCGGCGTTGAGGCCGCTGACCCTGCCGGCGGCGGACTTGAGGCAGTTGCAGGCGGCGCGCCTGTCGGCGGTGGTCTTGGCGGCGGCGTTGAGGCCCCTGACGCCGTTGCAGCAGCCGGCCGACGGGGCGCCGCCGGAGCCGCGGGGGGAGG
>LAPY01002673.1:18698-36080 GCA_000970635.1 Eragrostis tef
GGTCGGTTCTTCCTCACAGAGCGCTGCCGCTGCACGTCAGACTGCATATTTGTTATACTCCGTATTTATTCAAAGAAATTGAAGTTGACAAGAAAGGTTTGTAAACGTATTCCATTCAGGAATCAAGTGGCTATCTGATAAGTCAACTCAATTGGGGGCCTGCCTGGATCAACAATAATGAACCTTCTACCGTACTCCGTAGCACGTTCGTACGGAACGACTGACATTTAATTGGAGTACAATGCAATAGTACTATCAACTTGGGTAAAAGTCAAAGATGGCCGTCATGCGCACCACGGAAGCGAAGCAGCGTTTGATCATTTCTAACCGCGCGCCACGGAATATTGTACGGCATGTCATGTGTAATAAAATGAAAATGACGGTCAACAACTGGAGTAATATGGTCCGAAGAAACTGATGACAGGGAACTGGAGTAGTCTGGGGTTAAGGCCAATGTCAATGGAATGTTTCATTTCACGGGTTCTAAAAGTGCCATGTCATTTGAGCTAACAATTGAAACAAGTTCTTTCAATATAAAGTTTCATAGTGCAGTTTCATAGACTAACATATCATTTAAGTGCTCCATCTAAATGACCAATAGTAGTGGATGAAACATGTAAAGATGAAAGAAATTATTCTCAATGAAGTTTCATTCTAGTTTCAAAGTTTAGGTAAACGTGTACATTGGGTTTCATAAGGATGAAACTCAAATCTTCTCTCTCATCATAAATTCTATGCCATGTCACTATTTTTGTCTATGTGGCATGTCAATTAATGAGTGTAAAATCCTTATGAAACTACCACTGAGATTTGCCTAATGAAGACCAAAACAAGGTGCGGTGCGGCTGATAGGTTGGGGTGTATAGGGGAAACACCAGATAGAGCCTTCCCAGGGAGGAGCCCCACCCAGCAAGTTGGTGACGTTGAGTGCTTATCAGGGTGCGATGCGCACTGATGATCCGATCAAGTACCACAAGGGACGCGTGACACCGTCCGTTTGTCCTTTTTTAGGTACGGCAAGCCGGACCAACGTCATACAAAGCGTTCTTATCTTTTCCTAGTGCATAAATAATATCTTTGTTGTCAACCAGTATAAAATTTTAACATTTGTTTAACACTGTTTCAGAAATGCTTTCACAAGAGTTTTTTCTCTCCATCTTATGTAGTGTAGATCACAAAATGTCAAAGGATCAAAGAAAGTAGTGCAAAGACAATCAAATAATACGCCTATAATTTTCGCAAAAAAATGGTGGCCTATAATTCTCACTCAAGAGAGAGAGAGAGAGGGAGAAGAATATCATACTTACCATATTGGGAACTTTTAAGGATGTACGCCTCCGACTAAAATTGTCGGTGTAGTTCAAAATAACCTGAGCTTCATGTCCTAACGAACAACAATTTCCATCTCGAAGGAGTAATTTTACTGATTCTGACTTAACGGTGGCCATTCCAATGAACGGATGTGAATGCTACCGTTTAAATTCAAATTATGGACCTCTACCTGCATATTATCTAGTCACTAGACTTGGGGAAAAAAAAAGATACTATTAGGAAAACAAATAAGTTTTAGGTAAGTGCACGAAAAAACACTTTTTTAGATGCTCAACCTTTTTATGATGGTGGATGATCCTTCTGCAAGTAGGTCTTCAATTGACAAATACCACATTCTTTTCCCCATTCACCCTTTGAATTATTATCGTCATTTTATTCTCTGGATTTGAGTGCATGTCAATATTTTTTTTAATAAAATTCTGCATTTGGAAACAATATATAATCAGTTTGTTTATCAAATGCCAAATGCAAGCAACACTTTTGCAATCAGCGTTGAATCGTTATCATGTGATTGGTCGCCCGAGCGCTGCCTGTTGCAACAGTTAATTGTGGTGATTAATAATGGTGTCCGTACCTTGTATATTACGGGCCACCCACAGGTTAATCGCAAACGCGTGTCGCTGACGCAGTAGCCGTCCCCAGGGAGCACGGGGCCAGTCAACCACTGCTTCTTCCGTTTCTATATTCACTTGCCTTCCTACCCGCACGAAATGAAACCAGTACCGAGGCCCGCATGTCTGTGAAATGGGTGAACCATAAGCAACGTACCACTAGCTGCTTGATTTCGTACCCGTCCGCACTCGCAGGCTGTACGATGCAGTCCTTTCCTTCCCCGCATCGTCCCTTCCCCACTTGCTGCACCCATTCTTTTCTTTTCCACTTTTGCCCCTGCCGGTACTCTCTCCGTACCGTACCTTTCCCGAACAATATTCCCAATGCACGTGTCAATTTCCTCTTATACCCTGCTTGCTCCCGGTTCTCTATCGGTCGAGCAACATATACGAAATACTGTTATATACTACTTGTAAACATTTTTTATTTTTGAATATCTTGTTTGACCATTTATCTTATTTAAAAAAATTATAAAATATTANNATTCTTTTACTAATTATTAGATATATTTTAAGCATGACTAATTTGTTTTAGATTTTTATAAAAAAAATTAAATAACACGAACGGTCAAACGTGATGTCTAAAAATAAAAAATGCTTACATTTTGGGACAGAGAAAGTATATTTCAGAAGTATAAGGAAAAAGATCTTATATATAAAAAACTAAAATACAAGACGAAAATAGCATGTTATCTTATGAAGTTTTACAAGACAAAATTAAATCCAGAAAAAAAACAAAGGTGATTGATGGTGGAGTTTGATCCTACCAACTCATTTCAATCTCTTTTTCTTTATATACGTCACTGCTTATCGTAGTTGTTGTATTTATATCCCTAAAGCATGTATCATGATTCGGCTTTTCGAAGCTGTTACAAAAGAGAGAAGGGACAAACATGGAAACATGAAGCGCAGCCCACCGCTCCCAGCACAGCACGTTCGTAGGGGCAATATTGTCATCTCCTCACCTCTTCTCTCCTCGGTTCGTGTAGTTTATGGTGGCGGCATCAACTAATCCCTTGCCATAATTGCTCGCTCCATTTCTTGCCTTGCCTCTAACCTCTACCAAGAATCCATGGCCTTGGCAAGCCACCGCCAGCACAAGCGCTGCCGCTTCTCTCCCGCCCCCGCCCCTCCACCGCTCGACTCGCTGGCCGACGAGCTCCTCTTCCTTGTCCTCGACCGCGTCGCCGCCGCCGACCCGCGCGCGCTCAAGTCCTTCGCCCTCGCGTCGCGCGCCTGCCACCCCGGCCGCGCTCGCCCGCTACCCCTCCGCCACCAGCCTCGACCTCTCCCTCTGCGCGCGCGTCACCGACGCGGCCCTCGCCGCCGTCTCCGCCGCGTCGCCGTCGAACCTCCGCGCCGTCAACCTCTCCCGCTCCTCCGGGTTCGGCGCCGCCGGCCTTGCCGCGCTCGCCAAGGCCTGCCCCGACCTCGTCGACCTCGACCTGTCCAATGGCGTCGATCTTGGGGACGTCGCGGCCGCGGAGGTGGGCCGGATGCGCCGACTCCAGAGGCTCTCGCTGTCGCGATGCAAGCCTCTCACCGACATGGGGCTCGGTTGCGTCGCCGTCGGGTGCCCGGACCTGCGGGAGCTCTCGCTCAAATGGTGCCTTGGGCTCACGGATTTGGGGCTCAAGCTCCTCGCCCACAAGTGCAAGAAACTCAGGACGCTGGATCTCTCCTACGTCATGGTGAGCGCCGGTTTCTTGATTTCTTCATTTCAGTTCATTTCATTTCTTGGACCATGGCGACCTGTAAATTCCCGTAATATTTCTTTCTTGAAAAGAACCATTTTTTCCCCTTCGCCAATCGATTGGCCTTCGGTTAGTTCTCAGAGAATTGGGCGACTGCACTGTCTATTATTCTTGATCTGCAAACGCTCTTATCTATACACTGCGCGAATGATCATTGCATAGAAGGATCAGAACTAGCAGTGGCCAACTCCGCCTTGTCCTCTTGCCTCGACATTTTCTGGCCATAGATCTAGCTTCGCTTCCAGTTTTGCAAGTACTACCAACTACTACCAAGCGCACTTATCATGTTGGACTAACAGTAACGTATCTTGTGTTGCAGATCTCAAAGAACTCCTTTCCAGCTATCATGAAGCTACCCAATCTTGAAGTGCTGACACTGGCGGGATGTACTGGAATTGATGATGATACCCTTGGTAGTATCGAGAAAGACTGCAACAAAACACTGCAGGTGATCATCTTTAAGAGGCCTTTTTGATCCACATGTTACCAATACCTCACCTTCATTTGACATTAATGATATTGCATCGAGAAGTTTTCTGCTTGATAACACACTGTCTTAGGTCTTGAACTCTATATGACCATCTGAATTAGTCATGTTTTACTAGTCTAAACTCTGCTTACTAAGCTTGCAAGCAATGTTTGTCCATTGCAGGTGCTTGATATATCACATTGTCAGAATGCAACTGATGCGGGAGTTTCATCCATAGTGAAGTCGATACCCAACCTATCAGAACTGAACCTTTCATACTGCTGTCCTGTAAGTAGCCAATCATGTTGGTGGTGCATTATTTTTATCTCCTCAGCATATTTCGAGCTCTCCCAGCTTATTTGGCATCCTTCTTTGGCAGATTACTCCATCTATGGTGAGCAGCTTCCACAGGATTCCTAATCTGCAGATCCTGAAACTAGAAGGCTGCAAATTCATGGCTGATGGACTAAAGTCCATTGGAAGGTCTTGTGGCTTTGTTAGGGAGTTGACTCTGAGCAAGTGCTCTGGAGTGACAGATGGAGAACTTTCTTTTGTTGTGTCAAGATTGAAGAATTTGCTGAAGCTGGACATTACTTGTTGTCGCAATATCACTGATGTTTCACTAGCTTCCATCACTAGTTCATGCACTTCACTCACCTCTCTGAGAATGGAGTCCTGCGCCCATGTTTCTAGTGAAGGATTCCGATTGATTGGAAAGCACTGTTGTCATTTGGAAGAGTTGGACCTTACTGACAATGATTTGGATGATGAAGGTTTGTACTGAACTGTGAACTTCTATTTATATATTCATTAGTAAATGGAAAGTTGACCATGGATATTTTCTGTGCAGGGCTGAAAGCTATTGCTAGATGTAGCAAACTCTCAAGCCTAAAAGTTGGTATATGCTTGAAGATAAGTGATGAAGGTCTTACTCACATTGGAAAGGCTTGCCCGGAACTCCGAGACATTGATCTGTACAGGTGATTCTTAGACATTCCTTGTCGTGGCCTTATTTCTTTTCTTCTCCATTTTGTCCAACAACTCACTCATATTTTCTGTTTCAGGTGTGGAGGCATTAGTGATGATGGGATCACTCTACTTGCGCAAGGCTGTCCAAAACTTGAGTCTATCAATCTGTCATACTGTACAGATATAACAGATCGTTCACTGATGGCACTCTCAAAATGTGCAAAGCTGAATACGCTGGAGATTCGTGGCTGCCCCAGGGTTTCATCATGTGGGATATCAGAAGTGGCAATGGGATGCAGGCTACTTTCCAAGCTTGATATTAAGAAGTGCTTTGAGATCAATGATGTGGGGATGCTTTACATTTCCCAGTTCTCACATAGCCTCCGTCAGGTATTTGCTTTTGCACACGTAACTGAGACCTAGTAGTACCACGTTTTACTATCGTGCTAATAACATTTGTCTCATTGCAGATAAACTTGTCATATTGTTCGGTCACCGATATTGGGCTTCTTTCGCTTTCTAGCATTTGTGGCTTGCAAAACATGACCATTATACATTTAGCGGGTATTACACCTAATGGTTTGATAGCTGCTCTTATGGTCTGTGGTGGTTTAACAAAAGTGAAGCTCAATGCTGCATTCAAAACCATGATGCCTCCTCATATGCTTAGAAATGTTGAGGCGCGGGGCTGTGTTTTCCAGTGGATCAATAAACCATACAAGGTATTTTACTTTTCAGCTTTCCTTGCCTAAATTTGGTTGAATCCTTGTGTCCATCAACACTTTTGGTTGGCTTTCATGTTTTGCTACCTTAACACACTCGTAACCTTTTTCTTTCACTGGAAGATCCATTGGCTCAACTGTCTATCAACTTTTGAAAATTTGTGGTACTATTAAACCAAGTTATGGGCTGCCATGTTTAATTTGTCTCTATGCTTGAAAACATCTAGGCCATTCTTTGATTATTTATTGTGTTGTCAAACAAATGCTTTGGGACATATAGTGTCTCATCCATGAATTTGTGTTTTTTACTTAAAGTTGTGAACTTGCGGACATCCAGTGTCTAATAATCGTCGTGATCTTTGGCAGGGAGCTAGAACCTTGTGACATATGGAAGCAACAGTCACGCGATGTGCTTGTGCGATGAAAAAGGCTTGAATTGTAGTTGCCTAGCTGGAGTATGGTGGTGGTCAATGGCTCGTTTGATTGACATTCTGAAGCATGGAGATTTTTTTTTATTTTTTATTTTTTATTTTTTTTGTAGTTGGTTTGGTGCGATGCAGATGTTTTGTCGAAAGAGAGTTGTATACTAGATCCAATTACTTTGTTTGTACATGTGAGCCAAGGAGTACAGTTGTTGAACAAAAGCAGGAATTGTTTCCATGCGGTGTGCAGCATATTGATAAATGAAAGACTTGGATAATGGAGAGATCAATTTTGCATGACGTGCCTAGCGCTGCTGATTCCATGTATGTGGTGATCGGTACTATTACTTTGCAGGGCTGGAATGAATTGGATTGTATTTGTTTGTCCAGGATCATAATTGAAACATACTACTGAATATCTCTGTCACTTCCAGCGGCGCCTTGTCTGCTAATTTGTTGAGAAGAAAACATGAAGTCATGGATCCATAATCAGCGGTGGCTTCCCATAGTCAATAAGTAGTTGAGATGTTGTAAACTGTCTGCACATTCCTGGGAAAAAATGATCTGCAGAGCGTAGCAACTATAGCAAGCTAGTTGGACAGTGGACTTGGAAACAGCTAGGCAGAGTACTGCTGGTATCCCCCAGCTAGTCTCTTGTCAGCCGGAGCATGAAGACGAAGAAAACTCTGCTTGATGTTGCAGGTGTTGGGCAGTCGACACAAACTGATATCGTAGGAGGGAAAAGTAGGATGAAGTGATGATGATACACAGAAAAGAGGGTTCATGAACTTGAGCAACATAGGCAGCCCCAAATTAAAAGCAGCGATACACATATGTTGAAGACAATGAAGAGGATTGGATCATTGGAGACATGGGTGATGGGGCATCACGTTGTTGGCGCCAACTTTTGCTTGCAGTTGCCGATTGCAGCTGATTTATTGCGCTGTTCTCCGTCTCCGTCGACAGCTGAGCTTCGCCGTTACGCTCAGGGCTCTCCTACCTACGACAGCCTCCATTGCTGAGCTCACAGGAATCCGACGCCATCTTCCTTTCTTGCCCGTAATTGCAGTCTCTTCTCTTCACGGGGGAGAAAATAATCGCATCCAAATTCGATAGCAGGTGCATGTTTAGTGGGCTCGATCAGTCTACTGATCCTGCTGAACAGTACAGGTCCGTGGTCGAGCGAGCCAACCATGACGGTCGCCGTATCCGTCCGCATTAAATGGCCATCGGTTGCCTCACCGGATACCCACACGCATTGCTCCGAAGCAAACAAAGATAAATAAATTAATAAACAGAACATTAAACTCTCACTTCTCCTACTTGGAGCAAAGAGCTCTTGTACACCCACACGCAGGGCGGCAATGGGGATCTGCTGCAGCAAGGCCGGCGCAGGGGAGCTCGACGACGACGACGCATTCCCATGGAAGCACGACGACTTCTTCCACGAGCAGCTCTGGACCAGTGCGGGAGTCTCTCTGCACACAAAGCAGGGATGGAAGGGCGCCAACCAGGACGCCATGACCGTCTGCCAGGTGACCTCTCCCTCTCTTTCTCTGCACCTTCATCTCACCTCGAGGGCCTCTGGCGTTAGTTAGTCTAATTGCTTTGCTTGCTTGCTTGCTCGATCGATTTGAGAAAACCGTGCACTGTTTTTTTTTTTTTTTTAGACGAGAAACGGCACACACTGGCCAAGAAAGAAAAACAAAAGGCAAGATATATAGCTGTTACAGGAAGAGCTCGCAAGAGGGATGAAGTTACTGCTACTCCGGCTGGTCTTCCACTCCCTCAACAGGGACCGACGCTTCCAGTTTTCCCCATGCCATCAAGTACATGTCAAATTCCTCCTTTGCTAGAAGTGCAACATGCAGCGGAGTCTGAATTTTGGCCTCGAAGACTCGACGGTTCCTCTCCTTCCATATATTCCACCAGGTATATAGAATCGCTCCAGTGCATCGCCTTCTTGAGTCCCTGTTCATTCGTTTCACCATGCTGTGTAGCCACTGAGCTGCTGTAGTCTCCTCATTCACCGGCATTTGATAATCTGCAAAATTTATCCATCTGCACACAAACTGCGTGACTTGTTGGGAGAAGACACAATGGATTAGCAAGTGGCTTGTGGTTTCCTGACTGGAATTGCATAGGCTGCATTGAGCACTCTCTCCCCATCCTTTTATCTCTAAGTTGTCGGCTGTCAATATCTTCTCATGCATTGCAATCCAGACAAAGGTGGCCACCTTTGGTTCAGTGAATGCTTTCCAAATACCACAGATGGGAATAGCTGGATATGTACCAAAAAGTTGTGTTTTATATGCTGATGCTGACGAGTAAATCCCGTTTGGCGTCCACTTCCATGTAATCTGATCTCTTTGCTCTGTGTTTAGGTGAACATGTCGCAAAGTTCTCCACAGCCAGACATACTTATAAATTTGAGCAGTGGTCGAGATTTTTTTCACTCCTCTAATCCAGCTATCATTTTCTAGTTCTTGTTTTACAGTCTTGTTTTTCCTGGGCGTGAGCTTGTAAAGATTTAGGCATTTGTCCTTTAAAATATCATCATGAAGCCACCGGTCCCTCCAAAAGCTTGTCCTTTAAAACCGTGCACTGTTGCTTGTCTGCTTCCGTCTTGTTTGCATCTCCTCATCTTGTCGTTAATACATAAGCTGCCAGACATGCTGCTTCTAGAAGTCTGTTTTCTGTGTTCACCAGAATGCACTGGATCCATCTCAAATGAAATCCTGCAGCCTGAAATGCACTTGAATTTCTAGTCGCCTATGTGTACTTTAGGACGAAATCTACACCATTAGTACTGTAGTGTTAGAGTATTAAAATCTCTGGGCAATATCCGTCTCATCAACATTGCAGGTGTGACTTGGCTTCTTGTTCACAAATCCCATTTTATCATTTATCCTCTTTTTTCCCCAATGACACTAGATATTCACCATATTGTTATAAGTTTGTTTAACTGATGCAAGTTACATTTATTTAGAATTTTTATTAACTTGAGCAAAATGCAGTGGATCTATCTCCACTGTGCTGAAAACTGAAATCTTGCAAGTTGTTGAAAAGAATTGGTTACTGAAATTTCTGCTAACTGAATTCATGTACTTCTCTGCTTTTGTTGCTCACCACCAGTGTCCTTACCAACTGTAAATGATCCTGAATAATATTGAAAAAATCGTAAGGGAACATTCATATCGTGCCGCTTAGCATTTTCAATACAAGCGCATGTTCTTTGCCCATTATGTGCACAATTCGCTTAATCTTGATGTGCACACACTTCTGTCAAGATGCTTAGGACTTTGTTGACCAGAAAGGCCAGATCTTTTGTGGCGTATTTGATGGGCATGGACCCCTCGGCCGGGAAGTCGCTCGCCATGTCCGCGACACCCTTCCGAGCAAACTATCCTCCTATTTGAAGCCACCAAATGAAGATCTCTCAAGCAATTCAGATTTGGACTCCTTTGACAAGTCAGATTCCACCTCATTCAGTGATACGAGTGGTGAGATCAAGCTGTTGTCCACATGGAGGAACATTTTTGTCAAGACATTTGAAGATGTGGATCAGGAGCTGAGGCAACATTCTGGAATTGACTGCATTTGCAGTGGCACAACTGCTGTCACTGTTGTGAGGCAGGTATTGATACTACTGTTACAGTCAGGCAACTTACAGCACTGGCAAGACATTTCTTTTCTTTCTTATGAACTAACTAATGCTGAATTTGAAAGCTTATTTTCTTTCCATCTATTGAAACTGAAAACTACACTGAATTACAGAAATTGAACTAGCTGAACTGGAAAGCATATTTAAGTTACGGACATCGATTTGAAGTGAACTTTACATATAAGTGGAATAGCTGATGAAGCATAAGTCTCAAATTTTTCTTTCTTCCCCAACCTTACTTCTTTTGTACAGGGTGATAATTTGATCATTGCCAATTTGGGAGATTCACGTGCTGTTCTTTGCACCCGAGACAGCAAGGACCGTCTGAGCGCAGTCCAACTCACCACTGACTTGAAGCCAAATCTTCCAAGTGAGAAGTTAAATCCCATTTAACAATTATTGGCACACATCTATGCACTTTGCATTCTGACTGTCATGCATTTGCTGTAGGCGAAGCTGCGAGGATTCTTAGCTGTAAAGGGCGAGTTTTCGCCATGGATGACGAACCAGATGTGCCTAGGCTGTGGCTGCCAGACCAGGATGCGCCAGGCCTGGCCATGGCAAGGGCCTTTGGGGACTTGTGTTTGAAGGATCACGGCCTTATCTGTACACCTGAAGTGTATTACAGGAAGTTGTCTGGAAAGGACGAGTTCTTGGTGCTTGCTACCGACGGGGTGAGGACAGTTTCAGATTTCTGTTGTTTTCATTTCAGTCAGTGCGCTTCTTTCTTCATAAAGAAAGAAATGTTTCAAAAAGTTTGGGCGAAATAGGATAAAGCCTCAATTATTACTCTAGACTGACAAAAGCATGCAACTGTTCAACTGAAACAGACGTATCTTGTCACCAAGTTAATCATGATTAATTTAGATGATAATGATCTAATGAGACGACAAAAGTTCAGAAAGTTTTATCATGAAATGTTAAACTTTCATTTGTCCAAATTTGGTGTAGATTTGGGACGTACTGTCCAACAAGGAGGTGATTAAGATCGTGTCATCAGTCAGCGATCCTTCCAAAGCTGCGAAGCAGCTGATTGACCGTGCAGTCCGAGCGTGGCGGCGCAAGTTCCCGACGTCCATGGTGGACGACTGCGCGGTGATCTGCCTCTTCTTGAACCGGGACTCGTCGGAGGATCCCGCAGACGCGAAGGTCCCCGCCGTGTCGTCGTCGTTCACGGGGAGTTTCCGCAAGGTTCTGAGCAGACGCGAGGCGTCGTCATCGGAGGAGGAGGGGACGACGGCATGGAGAGCTCTGCAGGGGGTGGCGCGGGTGAACTCGGTGGTCAGGCTGCCAAGGATCGGCGCCGTGCTGAGCTGGCGGAGGCGGGGGGGGGGGCGCGGGTGAACTCGGTGGTCAGGCTGCCAAGGATCGGCGCCGTCTTGAGCTGGCGGAGGCGGTCGGCGTCGCTGGATGAAGACGAAGACGACCGGGATTAAGCCGGTCGTGTTCTTGGTCGGTACACGTAAATTCGTGCATGATCCTTACTTTGTTTTTTTAGGGACGATGATTTTAGGACTTGATTCGCATGGTGGTACCGTACATGTCAGATTCAGGTGGTTGTTGCGCCCACAATAGAGAACTGGATTTGTGTAGTGCATCACTGAATATTCATGAATTTGCATTTTCTGTAACTGAGCATGATTAATATTTTGGAGAAAAAATCGTCCAGCCAATTATCATGGGTACTAGCAATTCTTCGTGGAAACTTCCACGAAATTATGTTCCCAGTAAAAATACACCATTCTTTGTGCCATTCTCTATTGTCCCTCTCATCCACGCATCTAAAAATAGTGGAGTGAAACAAACATGCATGTCGCTCACGAGGGTCAGTTTCAAGCTGCGGAATTGGGTGGGCGCGACGAGGCCATGGATGAGCAAGTCCTGCAAGTAAGAATTCTGGACACGCCACCCAGATAACAGCGTCTACGTGGAGAAGACGGTGGAGGACGGTGAGGCCACTGCATCCGTCGTGCGATCCATGAGCGACAAGCTAGTTCAACCTCTTCATTGTTAGGATGTGTCGGCAGAGAAAAGAACTTTGATTCCTTCATGAATTTTGGATATATATGTGTCTGTTGTCTTCATAAAAGAAGAAGAAGAAGAAGAAGAAGAAGAAGAAAACCCGAATGGTCAGCTCAAGTCAAGCGCACTCAAGCTTCTGCCTTTGCGGCTAATAAGTTTTTTCAATCTATATATTAATAGAATCTATTCTCTTTCCAACCACACAATTACTAGTACTTCTATTGTGATTCCCAATAGGATGGTCAAAATAGGTTGAATCCATATCAGTCCATAAACTTCTTTTAATAATTCTGATTTCGAAAAAGAATTGATACTTTCTACCTGTACCCTCTCTATTATCATTTGGACGATCCAACTTTTCCCGTAACGATATCTATACTACCTAATATCATCATGATATCAGCCACTTTCATTCTTTCAATTAGCTAAGAAAGAATTTGCAAATTAATAAAACCAGGCCGTACGAAGGGAGGGGAGGAGAAAACTTCATGTGCTCCCGTGCTCCCACGCACTGTAGCGCAAAAAATATACAACGAAAAATTGCAACAAATATATGAATGGATAGAGGATGCAATCCTCTAGAATCATGCAAATTTTGAGATAAAACGGATACTTGTGCTGGTGAAACAAAAAAGAGAAATCATGCATTGAATAGTTGCGGGTTATACTGTTCATGTTGCACCCGCAATCCGTTACTATTGCAAGCCTGATTTCACATTTTTGTAACACTTTGCACAAGTATCCGTTTCACCTCAAATTTTGCATGATGGTAGAGGATTGCATCCTCTATCCATTTATATTTTTGTTGCAATTTTACGTTGAATATTTTTCACGCTACAGTGCGCGGGAGCACGGGAGCACCGTAACCCGTGGGAGCACCTGAAGTGTTCTCGGGAGGGAGTATCCTTTTCTTCTTGACTTTGTAGGTCGTCGATCGGGGTCCCAGTGTCGCATCCCATCACAGTTGAGCTCAACCTTTTTCTTTGTTTAGCTCGGTGCCAGCCACATCATAAGTGTAAGCTGAAGGAAAGCAGCAGCACCAGCAGCAGCAGAGCAGGAGAGTGACCAGAGAGCTTGAAGGAGATCGAAGTTGTTAATCGGCGATCGATCCTCCATGGAAACAATCTTCAAGAGAGAAGAAGAGGGCACCAACGCCTACGCGGAGGAGGTGAAGAGGGCCGGCAACGAAGAGTACAGGAAGGGGTGCTTCGAGGAGGCGCTCAGGCTCTACGACCGCGCGCTGGCCTTGTGCCCGGACAACGCCGCTTGTCGGGGCAACCGCGCCGCAGCGCTCACCGGCCTCGGCCGCGTCGCTGAGGCCGTCAACGACTGCCACGAGGCGCTCCGGATCGATCCCTCCTACGGCCGCGCGCACCAGCGCCTCACGTCCCTGCATATCAGGTCACAATTCTTTATATATGGAATTTGTTGGTTCGCTTAATTACCGGATTAATTACGTGATCCTCCCCTTAATTAAGCTCTTCACTCTGATCAGGCTAGGACACATCGAGGATGCTATGAAGCACCTCTCCCTCGCGTCGCCTCAGCCTGATCTCCTAGAGTTGCAGAAACTGCAAACAGTGGAGAAACACTTGGGGAGGTGTCTGGATGCACGCAAGGCTGGGGAGTGGAAGACTGTACTAAGGGAATGTGACGCTGCTATTGCTTCTGGAGCTGACTCCTCTGCTCTGGTTAATTAAATTCCTAGCTAGTAGTACATTCCATCCTGATTAATTAGCCATCTGTTTTTATAAAACGTAGTATCCATCTTAATTTGCAGCTCTTGGCCGCCAAAGCAGAAGCCCTTCTTCCGCTCAATCTGCTCGATGAAGCTGATTCGGCTATCTCAAGTGCCTCCAAGTTGGACTATCCATTTTCGTGCTCCTCAGACACCAAGTTCTGGGGGTTCCTTGCCAACGCATACCTCTTTTATGTACACGCCCAAGTTGACATGGCAATGGGAAGGTAAGTAGCAAACTGTAGTCAGAAAACACTCCCCAACCCTGCTCAAACGTACTTTGACATAGCAGCAAGCATTTTGCAGGTTCGACGATGCTGTCTCCTCCATAGATAAGGCCAGGACAAAAGATCCGGGAAACACTGAAGTGATAACTATGCATAACAAAGTGAAAGCTGTGGCCAGAGCACGATCCCAAGGAAATGAGCTCTTCAACTCCGGAAAATTTTCAGAAGCTTGCCTAGCTTATGGTAAAGGCCTCAAGCAACATCCTACAAATAAAGTACTGTACAGCAACAGGGCAGCTTGCTGGTTCAAGCTAGGGCAGTGGGAGGAGTCTGTTGAGGATTGCAATAAAGCTCTCAAGATTCACCCTAACTATACCAAGGCTTTGCTCAGACGTGCAGCTTGCTATGGCAAGGTGGCATATATTTTTTTTCTTTGATCTTATCTTTTTCTTCCTTGACCTAGCTAGAGCTTGCAAAACTTACAAGTTATTCCATTTGTTGCGCTTTTGCTGGTTAGATGGAGCAATGGCCAGAAATTCCCACCGCGCAGGCCCAAGACCACGCTAACTTGGTAAAACTTCATCTTGTACAATTATTTTGCTTGAAATGTGTTCGGTTTCATGTGCATTACCTGATAATTTCGGTAGGCTGGTGGTCCAAATATCTGTGCGAACGAAGCGCAGGCTCATCGGTGTCCATGCAAGTGAGTTGCTGATCCTTGTTGCTTTGTCAGATAGCTGCGAGAAATTTCTCTCTATTCCATCGATTCAATTTTGTTTTCTCGTTGGTGACAGTAAGACTCATTTTCTTATTGTGTTGATAGCACCGAGGACATCGATGAATCATCTGCCGAGGGGCTCTGTGGCGCGGTGAGCTATGCAAAGGCCAATGCAATGCTGATCCAGGTCCCAGTGTTAGGAACAACGAAAAAATTCTGGCGATTATCTGATAATGCACTCAGGATCAGCAGGAAACTAGCATTGATACTGAAGAGCCACCACGCAGTTTGCAAGTACCTTACTGCTCCTTTGCAGGTGTCAAATGTTTGGATCGGCAGTACTGGGATTGTCAGGCTAAGGGGCATCAGTTTCACCAGTAAACAATTCAGCATCGAGCGTATGCGAGATGATTACAAGCACCTCTCTAGGGTCTTGCTGGTGCTTATTAGTATCTCAGGTGGGGATATCACCAAATTGCCTCCAGACTATGAGGAATTCATCCTGCTTTTGAGGAGGAGCACTTTGACAGTGCAAGATGAATTCTTAATTGTAAACAATTCTGCACTACTGCCCATGAAAAACCGGTAATTTTTTATTCTGATTAACTGTTTCTATGGCCACAATTAAGCTAATTTTATTATGAGTAAATTTCATAAAACTACAGTTATTTGTGACCTTATATCTAAAAACTAAAATATTTGGTACAACAATTCAGACACATTAGTTTTCTGAAACGCACATCAAAATTATAGTTTTTGGCGCAACGTTGCGAATAGTTATAGTTTTTTTTTCTGAAATTTACTCTTTTATTATTTGTGTTCTATAGACTAGTTTTATTATCTATATTGACAGCACCGAGGTCTTCCTGATGCTATGCGACAAAATTAACAAAAACCTTGGTCGTACGAAGGACGGCCAAGCGAAGAGGAAGAGGATACTTTCTAAGCTTCCTTACGAGAAGGAGTGGTTGGATACAGCCGTTGCAAACACACAAATCAATCAGTGGGTTGTTAATGTCGAAAACAAATACGAAAGGACTCAGCACGACCAGCTGCGGCTAAATAGAAATGTGAGAAGCCACATGCATGACTATAACGACGACGACATCGAAGAAATCTTATATTGTGAATGGCCAGAGCTACTGATGGAAATGGTGAAGGCGCTGCACGCGGAAGGCGAGCTCGTATGCACCGACATTCAGAACAAGTTTGGCTAGGTGTCCTACTGCAAAACAGACGTGTCCTGTATTTCTTTTGGTTGTTTAGCTACTGCCGGTATGGAGGCCAGTTGCTTTTTTTCAATCCTCTGTCTGAAGGTAAAGCTGGATCGTCTTTACAAAAACTGTGGGGTAAAACGTTTATTGGCCAATTACAATGGATTTTTTTTAATGAACCAGTTACGATGGAATTATTGTGAGTACGCAGTACCTTACCTATCAAGTATGTGGTGTAAGACATTTATTTCATCAAGGATGCTGGTCATTGATCCGTTAGAAGCGCTTCTTCGTTGATCAGTCTAGCTCATGTATGCTTGTGGGTTTGCATTTTCTGTAACTGAACATGATTAATATGTGGAGAAATTGGTGCAAAAAAATTTCATGGGCATTCGTTGTTTTTGTGAACGAAATTATGTTCACGGGAAAAATACAGCATTCCTTGTGCCGTATCTCTATTGTCCCTCTCGTCCACACAACTAAAAATAGTGGAGTGAAAGAAACATGCATCCTCCCCTGTTTTGTCAGGTAGCGACCTTCATGCCTCGCCATGCGCATGTAGACATTGCCACAGCAGCACCTAGGTGGAGAAAGAAGAAAACAAGGAAGTAAATTTGAAGGAATCAATGGCGGCACCTAGCTCTAGCTGGTGACAGAAGAATTGTATCAGAGAACCCACCAACGAGCACAAAGAAGAAGAAGAAGAAGAAGAAGAAGAAACAAAGATTGGAAATGTCGTCGGAGGTGGCGAACATGTCTGCGGCTGCGACGGTGAAGCCCGTGGCGGCGGCGTGCTACGACAACAATTTGGTGAACTCGCAGGGCATGTTTTTGGGGGACCAGCCGCTGCGGTTCTCGCTGCCGCTGCTGCTGGTGCAGGTTTCGCTGATCCTGATCCTGTCGGCCGTCGCGCAATTGCTGCTGCGGAGGCTGGGCCAGTCCCGGTTCGTGACGCACATGCTGGTGGGCATCCTTCTGGGCCCGTCCGTGATCGGGCGCAGCGACGCCATCCGCGGCGCGCTCTTCTCCGAGCGCGGCACCTACATCCTCGAGAGCATCTCCTTGGTGGCGCTGATTCTGTTTCTCTTCTCCATGGGCGTGAAGACGGACCTGAGCCTGCTCCGCCGGCCCAGCGGGCGCGCCGTCGCCGTGGGCCTGACCGGCGCCGTGGTGCCCCTGGCGGTGACGCTGCCGGTGTTCCACGCGCTGCAGCCTTCTCTGCCGGAAGATTTGAAAGGCACCTCCTTGATCACGGAGCTGGCGGTGCGGCTGTCGCTGTCGTCGTTCCCCGTGATCGCCGACGCGCTGTCGGACCTGGACCTCCTCAACACGGACCTGGGCCGGATCGCGCTCACGGCGTCGCTCATCACCGACGTCACGTCGTGGCTCCTCCGGGCCTGCTTCGCCGCCGCGTACCTGATCACGGACGCCAAGTCGCCGGCGTTCACGGCCCAGATCCTGGTGTCCTTCTTCGCGTTCGTGCTCTTCGTGGGCTTCGTGGCCCGGCCCGCGGGACGGGA
>LAPY01002673.1:54757-68937 GCA_000970635.1 Eragrostis tef
TCAAGGTCCCCATGGCGTCACGACGGCCAACGCCAGCGTTGACACCGTTGATCAGTACATCCTCAACTTCAAATCCACGTCCATGGTAGTATAAGTTACAGTCCTTTTATTACTTTCCCCTTTGTCTGTCTATTCTATCTTTGCTCGTTTAGACACTACAGTCTGCAGAGACTGCTGCTGTTGGTGTTTGGATCTATGAATACGTATATTTGGAGCGTCACAATTAATAGTTCCATTCACATTAAAATTTAACCATCTCGGAATCCGCGCTTGATAGGAATAACAGAATGCTTTTGAGCATGCAAGGTCATCGTCTGATGAATTGTGTAGATCGCCTTATGTAATTTTAGGCTTGAAATATGAGGAATACGAGCCTTTGACCTTCCCATGGCAAGAGTATAGAGAAGACCTGAAAAGAGATCATTTCTCGAAAAGAAACTCAACTCATGAAGGTCCTGTGATTAAATTTTGTTCCGTTTTCCCAAACCTCCTGATCCGGTCTGCTGTTACCGAGACCAGAGCAGTTTGTACGATAATTTTACACTTGAACAGTGTTCAGCTTCATGTGCTTGATTGAATATTTTCGGCAGGCTGCTGTTCAGAATATTGGAGCCCTGAAGAGGAGCAATGAGGTACTTTCTGATAGAGTGGTGGCTCCTCGGTACCAATGCAAGTGAGTTGCTGATCATGTTGCATTGTCAGATGATGGCCACAAATCTCTCCCTGTTCCATTGATCATTTTGTTACTTATGTTGATAGCACTGAGGACATTGACGAGTCGTCTGCTGAGGGGTTGTGTCACGCGGAAAGCTACGCCAAGGCCAATCCAATGCTGATCCAGGTTCCGGTGCTAGGAACAACGAGAAAATTCTGGCGATTATCTGATGAAGTAGCCAGGATCAGCAGAAAACTTGCATTAATACTGAGGAGCCACCACTCAGTTGCCAAGTACCTCACCGCTCCTCTGCAGGTCTCCAATGTCTGGATCAGCAATGCTGGGAGTGTGAAGCTAAGGGGAGTAAGTTTCACTAGTAAACGTTTCAGCATTCATCGTGTGCGAGATGACTACAGGTACCTCTCCAGGCTCATGCAGTCGTTGATTCGTACCTCGGGTGGGGATCTCAACAATTTGCCTCCTGACTATAAGGAATTTCTTGAGCTTTTGGAGAGCAACACCCTTACGATGAAAGATGAATTCTTGATTGTAAACAACTCTGCATTGCTGCCCATGTCAAACCGGTAAGTTTTTCATTGAAGTTTTATACTATCTCTGTGGCCACAACCTCACTTTATTATTTGTGTTCGCAGCACTGAGGTCTTCCTGATGCTATACGACCGAATTGCCACATACTTAGGCCGTACCAAGGCTGGCAAAGCAAAGAAGAAGAGAATACTCTCTAAGCTCCCTTACAACAACAACTGGTTGGATACTGCCAGTGCAAATACGCAAATCAATCAATGGGTTGTCAATGTCCAAAAACAATACAAAAGGACTCAGCTCGATCAGCTACGGCTCAACAGAAATGTGAGAAGCCACTTGCATCAGTACAACGACGACAACATTGAAGAAATCATGTATTATGAATGGCCAGAGCTGCTCATGGATATGGTGAAGCTGTTGCATATGGAAGGTGAACTCCAAGGCACTGACATTCAAAACAAGTTCGGCTAGTTGTCCTGACTCCTGAGTGGGGAAATGCACCTTGCTAGTTGACCTACTTCATGCAAAACAGATATATTCTGCATTTCCTGCGATTCTTAATATATTGTTCTTCTTCAGCTTGTACATTTTTGGGTGATGGGAGTCATGCTACCATGTTCTCTTGCTATGAAACTTAATGTTAATGGTCTATTTTGGTTGATTGTATCTGATGAGCTTGGTTGAAAAAATGTTTTGTTGCTCACGCAGACATGTCAAATGGGATAAATTTAAAGAAAAACGTTTTGACATGAGATTTATTTTGTGAATCTAGACTCTTATCATCTTTATTGTACCTTATTAATTCTTAATACTATTTTAAAATACGCTGATATGACTTAAGTCACACTAAGGCATCCCCGAGCTTGGTGTAAAATCCTTTTCCATCTTGAGAGCCAGACTCAAGGCGACGTAAGCAACCAAAACTAGAATGCTATTAATTATTTTCAATATTCTACTATTTCATCACGTTGTTATTCTCATCCCAGTACAATTAAGAGTACATATCCAAACCTTTTTTTTTCCACTTTGGTGTACAAATTGTCCCACACAACTTAAGCATCATGTAAATCCTGTTGTTCTTCGTTGAGGGAAGTAAACACAAAACTAAAAGAAAAATCAAGATAATCACCATTACCTGATCGGTGGACTGTCAGAGCAGGTGCTCCATTGCAAACATATACAATATGTTTTTTGAAGGGAGATATAAAAATAAAACCATCCATTCTGACCTTTTACTTCAAGTGAGAGAATGATCATGTGATACATACAACAAAAGACTGGCATATCAAACGGATACCGAATGGTCATCTCAAGTCAATCGAGCTCTGCTCTCTTGCATAGTAGTAGTAGTATCAACAGACGCCCTGAATGGAGGTCTCCCGTCTAGTCTCCTTTCTGTCTCTTCTCCAGGCCACTTTTTGGAGCAAGTAAGGTCGGGTCCCACCATCCCCGGCCTTTCTCTTCCCTCTTCGCTCCCCTCTGGCAGCTAGTAGATTCTCCATAGCCAAAGAAGTGAAGCCGCAGCAGCTAAAGAGTGAACTAACAGGAAGAGGAGAGGTTGATAAAAATCAGGAAGCTCCATGGGAAGCTAGCCTGAATGAAAGTCTACGCCTCTACGGTCTGGTCCACTTTGTTTCTTCTCCACTTGCAATAGGTCGGGTCCCGTTTGTTTAACCCTTTTTCATCACCTCAGTCGGTAGCCAAACAAGCGCAGAAGTAGGCAAGAAGCAGCAGAGAGAGTGAGAAACAAGATAAGGATCCTCCAATATAACCATGGGGAACATCCTCAGGTGCTTCAAGGGAGAAGAAGACCATGATCACTACCCTTACTACCGCCCAACCTCCGGGCAGTCCGGCAGTTGTGATCAGCCTGCAGCCGCTCCACCGCCGACTCATCAGCAGGTCACAGGCTCCCATGGCGTCGCTGCGCTGGCTCTGGACCTCCTCAACTTCGAATCCACATCTATGGTAAGAAAATAACAGTGTTCTTCCTTCCCTTCCCATCTGTACTTGTTTGCCGCTGTTGGTGGACCCGCTTCCAAGTGTCGAAATGTCATTCAGTGAAGTGTTAGATCCTTGGCAACATATTTAGAGCCCCATACCATGAAAATCACACCCAGATGAAATTTGCTTGTGTTCTTCAAAGCTCCTGGACCTATCTATCGTTTCCGAGACCCAAGCAGTTCATGCAATTTTTCTTTTTCCTTGTGCAGGGTGGTTGTGGCTGGGACATGCTGCCAAACCCTAAACCCTCTCATTGATATTTTTAGCATATAGATGGATATATATACAATATCAATGTCTGAACTGCAGCAGTAAAGCGACATTGCAACCACTATAGCATATATTTTAACACTTGCAGATGTTAAGCTTATGCATAATGGCAATTTCATAATCACCTTTGCCCCAAATTTTGTGTCACCTTTCCATTATGAGGAATATCTAAAGGATTTTTTATTTATCATTTTATTAGGTACCTGAAGGCCTCAGTCAGAATGTTACATCATCAAGAAAAGCACAGGTTAAATGGTAGGGGCCAGTTTCAAAAAGCTTTTCAAGTTGACGTGTTTTCTAACAATTCGTACATTTGGTGCACCTAATCATAGCAAGTCGCCTTAGGGGCCAGTTTCAAAAAGCTTTTCAAGTTGACGTGTTTTCTAACAATTCGTACATTTGGTGCACCTAATCATAGCAAGTCGCCTTAGGGGCCAGTTTCAAAAAGCTTTTCAAGTTGACGTGTTTTCTAACAATTCGTACATTTGGTGCACCTAATCATAGCAAGTCGCCTTAGGGGCCAGTTTCAAAAAGCTTTTCAAGTTGACGTGTTTTCTAACAATTCGTACATTTGGTGCACCTAATCATAGCAAGTCGCCTTAGGGGCCAGTTTCAAAAAGCTTTTCAAGTTGACGTGTTTTCTAACAATTCGTACATTTGGTGCACCTAATCATAGCAAGTCGCCTTAGGGGCCAGTTTCAAAAAGCTTTTCAAGTTGACGTGTTTTCTAACAATTCGTACATTTGGTGCACCTAATCATAGCAAGTCGCCTTAGGGGCCAGTTTCAAAAAGCTTTTCAAGTTGACGTGTTTTCTAACAATTCGTACATTTGGTGCACCTAATCATAGCAAGTCGCCTTAGGGGCCAGTTTCAAAAAGCTTTTCAAGTTGACGTGTTTTCTAACAATTCGTACATTTGGTGCACCTAATCATAGCAAGTCGCCTTAGGGGCCAGTTTCAAAAAGCTTTTCAAGTTGACGTGTTTTCTAACAATTCGTACATTTGGTGCACCTAATCATAGCAAGTCGCCTTAGGGGCCAGTTTCAAAAAGCTTTTCAAGTTGACGTGTTTTCTAACAATTCGTACATTTGGTGCACCTAATCATAGCAAGTCGCCTTAGGGGCCAGTTTCAAAAAGCTTTTCAAGTTGACGTGTTTTCTAACAATTCGTACATTTGGTGCACCTAATCATAGCAAGTCGCCTTAGGGGCCAGTTTCAAAAAGCTTTTCAAGTTGACGTGTTTTCTAACAATTCGTACATTTGGTGCACCTAATCATAGCAAGTCGCCTTAGGGGCCAGTTTCAAAAAGCTTTTCAAGTTGACGTGTTTTCTAACAATTCGTACATTTGGTGCACCTAATCATAGCAAGTCGCCTTAGGGGCCAGTTTCAAAAAGCTTTTCAAGTTGACGTGTTTTCTAACAATTCGTACATTTGGTGCACCTAATCATAGCAAGTCGCCTTAGGGGCCAGTTTCAAAAAGCTTTTCAAGTTGACGTGTTTTCTAACAATTCGTACATTTGGTGCACCTAATCATAGCAAGTCGCCTTAGGGGCCAGTTTCAAAAAGCTTTTCAAGTTGACGTGTTTTCTAACAATTCGTACATTTGGTGCACCTAATCATAGCAAGTCGCCTTAGGGGCCAGTTTCAAAAAGCTTTTCAAGTTGACGTGTTTTCTAACAATTCGTACATTTGGTGCACCTAATCATAGCAAGTCGCCTTAGGGGCCAGTTTCAAAAAGCTTTTCAAGTTGACGTGTTTTCTAACAATTCGTACATTTGGTGCACCTAATCATAGCAAGTCGCCTTAGGGGCCAGTTTCAAAAAGCTTTTCAAGTTGACGTGTTTTCTAACAATTCGTACATTTGGTGCACCTAATCATAGCAAGTCGCCTTAGGGGCCAGTTTCAAAAAGCTTTTCAAGTTGACGTGTTTTCTAACAATTCGTACATTTGGTGCACCTAATCATAGCAAGTCGCCTTAGGGGCCAGTTTCAAAAAGCTTTTCAAGTTGACGTGTTTTCTAACAATTCGTACATTTGGTGCACCTAATCATAGCAAGTCGCCTTAGGGGCCAGTTTCAAAAAGCTTTTCAAGTTGACGTGTTTTCTAACAATTCGTACATTTGGTGCACCTAATCATAGCAAGTCGCCTTAGGGGCCAGTTTCAAAAAGCTTTTCAAGTTGACGTGTTTTCTAACAATTCGTACATTTGGTGCACCTAATCATAGCAAGTCGCCTTAGGGGCCAGTTTCAAAAAGCTTTTCAAGTTGACGTGTTTTCTAACAATTCGTACATTTGGTGCACCTAATCATAGCAAGTCGCCTTAGGGGCCAGTTTCAAAAAGCTTTTCAAGTTGACGTGTTTTCTAACAATTCGTACATTTGGTGCACCTAATCATAGCAAGTCGCCTTAGGGGCCAGTTTCAAAAAGCTTTTCAAGTTGACGTGTTTTCTAACAATTCGTACATTTGGTGCACCTAATCATAGCAAGTCGCCTTAGGGGCCAGTTTCAAAAAGCTTTTCAAGTTGACGTGTTTTCTAACAATTCGTACATTTGGTGCACCTAATCATAGCAAGTCGCCTTAGGGGCCAGTTTCAAAAAGCTTTTCAAGTTGACGTGTTTTCTAACAATTCGTACATTTGGTGCACCTAATCATAGCAAGTCGCCTTAGGGGCCAGTTTCAAAAAGCTTTTCAAGTTGACGTGTTTTCTAACAATTCGTACATTTGGTGCACCTAATCATAGCAAGTCGCCTTAGGGGCCAGTTTCAAAAAGCTTTTCAAGTTGACGTGTTTTCTAACAATTCGTACATTTGGTGCACCTAATCATAGCAAGTCGCCTTAGGGGCCAGTTTCAAAAAGCTTTTCAAGTTGACGTGTTTTCTAACAATTCGTACATTTGGTGCACCTAATCATAGCAAGTCGCCTTAGGGGCCAGTTTCAAAAAGCTTTTCAAGTTGACGTGTTTTCTAACAATTCGTACATTTGGTGCACCTAATCATAGCAAGTCGCCTTAGGGGCCAGTTTCAAAAAGCTTTTCAAGTTGACGTGTTTTCTAACAATTCGTACATTTGGTGCACCTAATCATAGCAAGTCGCCTTAGGGGCCAGTTTCAAAAAGCTTTTCAAGTTGACGTGTTTTCTAACAATTCGTACATTTGGTGCACCTAATCATAGCAAGTCGCCTTAGGGGCCAGTTTCAAAAAGCTTTTCAAGTTGACGTGTTTTCTAACAATTCGTACATTTGGTGCACCTAATCATAGCAAGTCGCCTTAGGGGCCAGTTTCAAAAAGCTTTTCAAGTTGACGTGTTTTCTAACAATTCGTACATTTGGTGCACCTAATCATAGCAAGTCGCCTTAGGGGCCAGTTTCAAAAAGCTTTTCAAGTTGACGTGTTTTCTAACAATTCGTACATTTGGTGCACCTAATCATAGCAAGTCGCCTTAGGGGCCAGTTTCAAAAAGCTTTTCAAGTTAACACGAACGAATAAACCGGCTGCTTGAATGCCCAATTCAACAAAGTTCAAGTACTTTGATCTTCAAATTTACATCGTGTCATCAGGTACTGGAATATTTTGGAGGCATATAAGAACACAAGGCCCCCACCGAAAACTCCGGCAGAGGCTGCCCAGCTAGTTGCTACAGCCCTAAGCAGGATTCAGAGAGATGATTTGGAGGTAACCTGAACCACCCTTGCCTCGCTCTATTTTTTTTTCTTATACATACTAAAATAGATCGATAGGGAGAGTATAGAAACAATGCAATGGTCAGTGATGATTTGCATGCTTGAAATTTAGCGCATTTAAGTTTATGAACCATAATAACAACGGTTAGACGACCATAGCCCACTTATTTTATTTGTTACTGATGACTACATATGTTCAACTCATGCCATCGAGATAGTGTCTTCTCCTCAGGGTGTTCTTGCGTTTTACAACCTCCCCATCCCGCCACACCCTGCAGCATCAGCATGCTCAGACCACTTTCCATCCTCACTACCAGAGGGCATACAGTTTGTGCTGAATACTTTGCCGGTCAGATATGCTCCATTGCCCAAAACACTCTGCTCACCAATGTCACATTACGAATGATGTTCCCTATCACTACTGTTTTCAGGTTAGCAACAGGTGCATTGGAGATGGTGATGGCTTCACAGCCTATGTTGACACAACAGACCCAAGGGAGTCTGCGACTGTGCCACTGGAAGTGCATGAATTGGTGATTGCAAGGACTCAAGCACGCAGTGATAGGGATTACCAGACTGCTGATGCTCTTTTAAGTACCATTGGCGAAGCTGGATATAAGTATTCAAACTGAACTATGCTTAAATGTCATAAATCCATATAACAGCGAATATTTAATGTTTCATATATTAGAAGCATTCACTCTGATAATAAATTAGATCCCAGTTGGGAATTTTGAATATTTTTAATCGCAGAACACTGCCAAGATATAGTTTGAACTGCCAGTAAATTAGTGGAAGAAAATTAACTTATTTTACTATAGCATATGTGGAAAAAATCATTTTCACTTTGCATTCAGGCACTTTATGTTTCATTGAACTTTTCAAATAGAAATGGAATGCGTAATAGAATCCCTCTATATGATCTGAGTTTAGATCATAGTTGCATCAGTTTCACTCTGCTGATATACATGCATACTTTATATAGAATCAACAAAAGCACAACTTACTGAGAATTTTTGTGTGCAGGATAATAACCATTTCAGGCGAAGAGATCCTTGCAAGGAAATACCGAATAAGAATGAGGTAGCATTGCCCCCAAACTACTTTTTGCATTCAATAATACCAGGAAATACCGTTTACATGTGCAAGTTCTTTCATAAATTAAAGGGGCATTGACGCACCGGAGCTTAAAATGCCATATGGGAAGGAATCACAGAATGCGTTGGTGAAGCTCATTGGCGGGAGATGTGTCACAATTTATGTGTATGGACAGGACCAATTTGGACGTTATGTGGGAGATATTTATTGTGATAATGTGTTTGTACAGGTGAAGAGGAACTATTGAGTACCTAACGTGCCTTCTGATTTTATCGCTTCAATTCTGATTAGTGTTATCATCATCTATCTGAGCCTTTCAGGAGCAAATGCTGAAGCATGGTCATGCTCATCATTTCAAGACATATGACAAACGCCCAGAGTTTGCGAAGGTAGGAAATTTGCTGTACCAAAATGCACTTGTGGAATGTCCCCCAAAAAAAAAAAACGTTGTGCCATCCAAAGTCGCTATCGTGTATAGACATAATGCCCTATACCTTATATGGTTATTCTGGCTAGCAATTTTTCACTCAAAATTTGATTGTACAGTGGGAGAGAGAGGCAAGAGCTGCAAACCGAGGGCTTTGGGCATCGCAGAACATTGAGAAACCATGGAATTGGAGAAGAGAGCAGCGCAATGGGAGGCAAGATGCCGTCCTGGTCTACTGATGGGGCTAAAGTTAGAGTTTCAACTCTCAAATTATCTGATAGACATGTGGTTCTTGAACAGTTTGCTGCAATAAATGTATAACAAAAACCAGAGTGTGGTTCATGTTTGTTAAAAAAAATACCTTATCTGAAGTGCTTTATGAAGTTTAAACCTTGGAATGCACAGCCATTGATGAACTGTTGTAAGTATCCTGGTACTATTTTCTTGCCAGAACGAGGCAAAATCACAGAAACCAACACCTGAAGGCAACGTACCTGTAGAAATTTGAACATCATAGTAATGGCATTAGTTTCAGGGTAAAGGTAATCTAAAACAAGCAAAATGATCGGTCCAATGTAGCAAAATTTTTCTTGAATTGCAGTCAAAGATTGTTGATCCCTTTCAGCAGAAACAACATAATGGAAATAGTTCTAAAATACTGATCAGCCTCATATTATGATTGCTATCTTTCACGAACAAACAACTGTATCTAACCACAGTTTTATGTGTAAGTGAATGGAGGTGTCTGCAACTCTCCATGAAGTGAAATGGAGACCCCTGCAATTCTCCATCCTGCTATAATCGGGACAAGAATGGCATTCCTATTTCTACCAATAATCATTGCAAGAGCAGTGACCATCTTTAAAGCAGTGAAATCGGTTATTATCTCGGATAATAATTTCACGATGGGTTATCCTGGATATGAGCTTGATGGCAGTGTGGCAGTCACTGCAGACTCGAAGGTTTGTGGTGACCCTAATGGTCTCCTCTGGTCCAGGAGACGGTGCTGGGCAGGGGCATTTCGTCGAACACCCGCTGGGCTTCGTGCAAGAGGCCGCATTTCGCGTAGAGGTTGAGGAGCGAGGTGAGGACGTGGGGGTTGGAGTGGGAGGGGAGCTTGAGGGAGCGTGCGTGGAGCTGCAGGCCGGCTGAGAGCGGGTAATGGTGATGGGGCAGGCGGGAGGCGGACCTGAGGGCGAAGGGAAAGGTGAGGTGGGAGGGGTCGGGGAGGAGGGAGTGGAGGCGGAGGGCGTGGAGGTGGAGGCCGGAGGACGAGAGGGCGCGGACGAGAAGCTGGGGGAGGTCGGTGTGGTGGAGGTCGAGGCGGAGGAGGCGGCCGTGGAGGAGCTTCACGGTGAGCGGGGACAGGGCGCCGCCGCCCAGGAGGAGGCCGCGGACTGTCGCAGCGCCACCCGACATACAGGAGAGCGCCAAACGCAGCTGTTTTTGACTTCTAAAGGAGATGTATAATGGAGTGTTGTCACGGCAAACAGAATAATGTGCACTCAAACACATTAGTTAATGGGATAAAGATAATTAATCCTGTTACAGAGGATCGGAAGGAGCTGAGGAAATCAGCTCAAACAAACAAATGATCAAGATAAACATACAGGGAGATCAAACTATATCGATTAAATTAAATGTGTAACTAAAGCAGGTGGAGTGGACACTAAACACGGCCGTCTTCTTGTGTGGCCGGGCGAGATGCGCCGGTGTGCATGGCAAACGCCCAAAGCATGGTGATGAGCTCAACTCCTTCCGGCAGCATGTCGGCATGTCCCTTGACATGCGCCTCGTCGTTCGACGGCGCCACGTAGACGACGAGCTCCGTCCACACCTCGGCTAGCACCTTCCATACAAACTGTCTTCCGCTTGCAGTTGCTAGCTCCATTAGCTGCCTCCCTAGCTTAGCGCCGTGTTGCACAATTCTGCTGCTTTTTCGATCACTGCTGCCCACAGCTTGTTGTCGACTATCATCCCTCCTGTCTACCAGTATCTTGTTGACACGAGCACGTCGGAATGAGAAGTAGTAACCCCAGAACCCAAGCACGTCTCTCAGCTCCTTCCTGGCATCTTCAAAGACGAGCTCTGCTTTTGCCACTCTGTCAGGCAGCAGCTCCGGTTGAAACGCCACCAGATAAGCGCAGTACTTGGACAGCCCCAGGGCCACCTTGGCTTCCTCCTCCATGGGACAGAGAGCATGGAGCTTGGACTCCAGCAGGCTGGTGGCGATGTGCCATGTGAGGATGGCCTCGGTAGCAATCTCACTATCGCATGCCCACCGGAGCTGATAAAAAGGTTGTTCCTTTGCAATGTGGACGTGCCCTTGGTAAGAGCCGCATCACCAGGGCCTAGTTGCCGCCCAAGGTGTTCCATAATGGATTGCTTCATGTCGTCAGTCATTGAGACACTTGTCAGCTTTAAGGACCATACGGAAGGCATCATCGGCAATACGGGTGGCCCACAATGATCCAACAAATGAAGCTGCTTCAACCGAATATTAATATTGTTTCGTCTACAGAAGCGACGGAACTGGAAGAAGCGACGGAGCAAGACCGAGGCTGGGCGTCCCCCTGGTTTGGTCATGTCGTTGCAAATCTTTGATACCATAAACCAGTAGGAGGACGTGACAACTAGGCACTCCCCCAAGAGATTGTAGACAACAAGGGCGCCTAACAAACCAATGATTGCAGCGTCTACATTATAAAGTAGGGCCGAGCGCGAGCGAGTGGCTGTAATTAGAGGGCATAATATGGACTGTTTTAGCCCTAGAGGAGCGCTCTCAGCTATGAATCTATGCCATGCATAGATCACATTTCCATGGCCGTAGAAGAGAAAGGCAACGATGAAAAAGCCGAATGGCAACACGACTGCTGGCTGAAGAAAGTAGTTGAATAGGACAAATGAGGGGCTCGCAAGGACAACAGCAACCACAGAGTGATAGTACTCACATAGGAAGGTCACCTCATCAACCATCACCTGGAACAAGATCAGTTCCGCGCTTTTTTTCTTGGGAAGAACAAGTTTCGCGCTATCACCACTGTCGTTGTCGCACAGCAGGCCTTTCTTGAAGAGGTCCCGACAGTCCATGGCTTCCTCCTTGGACATCACCGGCAAGTGCTCGAACCTTCGACGAAGAACAGAGCAAACGAGAGGCGGGGTCTCTTGAATCTTGTATCAACCTCAGCAAGCTGCCAGACTTTACCGACAGTGATGATGCCAGGATCAGCGTCATTGTTCGGTTTGGTCAGCTTGTGGCCATCTGCAGTTACCTCCCCCACTAACTTCTCCTCTCCCATCACGATGTACTTGAACCTCTTCAACAGCTCCTCTCCAAGTGGCTCCTGATCATTTTGAGGCAAAATTTGAGCCATGTAGGACGAGATCAGCCAAGACTGGTCGGGGTGTGAGCGCTTAAGGACCTCGGCCAAGATGATTCTGTGCACCAGGCGGCTGGCACATAAGATCCATAACCCGGTGGCCACGATCCTCTCACCGATGTTCTTGATGTTGAAGAAGATTAGGCTTCCTAGCCAAACAGCGCGGCCGGCACGCTGGAAAATCTCGGAATACGCTCTCATACGGATCTCGTCCAGCCTCCTCCGAAGGATCTCCACTAAAAGCATGTTATAAAGGATTGCCCAGGTCCTGAAGAGGAGCTCGTCATCAATTCTTTCCGTGCTGCCTCTGCTTCTTACCGCTGCAGCATCCTTGGCCGAGGAGAAGAGGTAGGACATGACGGGGAGGAAGAGTTCGAGCGCCATGGAGAGCGCGAGGCGGAATTTGGGGGTGAATATTGTGGCTCTGAAATCGAGCGAGAGATTTATGAGGAGCAAGGAGAGGATGAACATGATGATTTGGCCCGACACAATGTTGAGCTCTTGGCTCTTGTCGTTGTAAGATGATGTGAGGTTGGCAATCTGCAACATCGAGTTTGGTGTGCTGCAGAAGCCTGCTATGTGGCTGGCGCTCATCAAGCGGGACATTGTTCTAGCAACCATTGGGTCCTCACGGATGGCTACCCTGGCTTGTTGGTATGCTTGCATTCACCGCTGCCACCTTGCTTCTGTATATATACATGTACATCAAGGGCAGGGAATAAGCTGTGGTCTCCGGCCGGTCTCCATGTTCATATTGCGCGAATGGCATCACGTGCCTAGGTTTCCGATGGGTTGGTTGTTGTTTCGTGGTGTAAAGCAAGGACCGGGCAAAGGTTCTTTCATACACCTATACTTTTCCAAGTTTTTATCGGTTGTTCGTTACATTTACTGGATGTAGCCTCCCGTCTCTCCGTTTTCTTTCTCAAGGACCGGGCAAAAAGGGCCGCATTTTGCTTGTAGATGAGAATAGATGAAGGGAGGTGAGGACGTGGGGGTGGAGTGGGAGGCGATTTGATTGAGGCCGCGGGAATGGAGCTGCAAGCCGGCGATGAGCGGGTGGGGAAGGCGGCCTTGATCGCCAAGGGTGTGAGGTGGGAGGTGTCGGGGAAGAGAGAGTGGAGGACTGGAGGTAAGCACCAAACGAAACGCTTCAGGAAAAACCTTTGCCAGGAAACGCAGTTTTATACGCTTCGTCTTTGTTTTTTCTTCCCCTTATTGGTGCAGTGAGATGCTTGATCTGCAACTAGTACGTGCATGCTGGGGAAGGAAGAGGAAGGAACGATGGGTTACAAGATATTATATACACGGTGGATCACTCACTGATTTAGTTAGCTAAGACGCATTAACGGTATGAAAGAGACTAGCTTAGTTTCTGGTGTCAAGTGCTATAGAATATGACTCGTCAAAATTGGCAGGTTCATGCTGACAGAAATCCTGGTCACAAGAATCCAGCAAACAATATCTGTACTACGTGTTGCTAGCACGAGAAAGTCGAAACGGCCAGCCCCATTTCTGAACATGGTCAACGAATACCAACCTGAGTTCACATGCTTGAGGATCGTCACAAATAGCAGTTTCACAAACTGAACAAAAATGAAGCAGACAGAAATAATTGCACGAGAGGCGTTTACCTTTCCCATTATGTAACTAAGAATTTACAGTGCCAGATGAATCTTCTGCACTTCTGTGGCAATTCTTAGTCCAAAGATGTACACCAACAAAGTCCAAAGAACCGGAAAGTGTTTATTTTTTAGATAATGGAGAAAAAGTTCTGGTCTTGAGCCCCCGATAGGGGGGCTGCAGCACCCAAAGTACATCACCCCATCATTGCAACAAAGGTTGTCATCACACTTGAAATTTTGAACAAATAAAGGAGACACCAATATAGTTTTCATGCATGATTAACACCATATGGAAACTTATTGAGCAACAATCATATTGCTAAATCTCCATCTGACAGATACCTGAGTTAGGGTATCCTAATCTAGGATACTTAACTCCTATGACAGCCGGTTGACAGTCTCGACTCAAGTGTATAAAGTCTACGAAAATGAATCTCCGCCTGGCCCGACCCCGAGTCAGACGGGGCCGACGGGTTCCGCCTCGCCCGACCCCGAGTCGG
>LAPY01002674.1:30306-41406 GCA_000970635.1 Eragrostis tef
CACGTCCTCCACGGACAGAGACACCGGCAGCGCCATCTCGCCGGCGGCCTACTCGACTCCGCTGAGCAGGGCTCTCGTCTACAGACAAAGGGGGGATCGCGGGGGACTGGTGGTTCAGGTCCGAGCTTGCGAGTTGCGACGATTGATCGGTGGGGTGAGCTGTCAGCCTGGCACCGGTTTTGTTAAAGACTTCAGACAAAGCTTAGGCGTCGTGATGATCCGATCTGAGAAATGTTGAGCTAGGAGAACATGTATCCTAGTACTACAAAATTAAGGATATCTAGCAAAACAGTAAGACTGCACTTTATCTACCCTTAGTTACGTCAATACTGCCAGGATGCAGCCGTGTATGACACTTTCCAGAAAACGTGACAACATCAGTTCGCCTGTTTGTAAATTGTACAATCTGACATAAAAAGAACTTCACATAGGTAGGCATTGCAAATAAAGACTGGCAGAGTTACACGAACAATAACATTTGACATTGACAGATCAGTCACAACGATGCAGAGCAATCGTCACGACTGCTAGTCTGGAGCAACATAACACACAAATGTCACACACCAACTGTTAACTTGAGTAGCAACATTATCACTAGACAATTAAGGTATTCGACACCACTAGTAACATCAACAAGGTAGCACCATATAGTGCAAGCACATTGGAACGTAATATATGATCCACAAAACAAACCCTACACAGGTTGTCCTTTAACATCATGAGACAAGATTAAGCAACTACTACAGACACAAACTTCATTGTTGTGATTCTGGAGGAGATTAAGCCCTCTCGCCACGGATCCTCCTGGCCAGCTGAATGTCCTTAGGCATGATGGTCACACGCTTGGCATGGATGGCGCACAGGTTGGTGTCCTCAAAGAGACCAACAAGGTATGCCTCAGCAGCCTCCTGGAGGGCAAGGACGGCATGGCTCTGGAAACGAAGATCAGTCTGCAGAACAAGGATAAGTCACAGGTCAATCAAGCATTCATCGAGATCAAATACAAGCTGAATAAACACAACATCAGATAGTGCTCAGTGAATTCAGAGATAGCTACCTTGAAGTCTTGTGCAATCTCCCTGACAAGCCTCTGGAAGGGCAGCTTCCTGATCAGCAGCTCAGTGCTCTTCTGGTACTTGCGGATCTCACTGTTTAATTGCATTTGCAGCACAATATAAATAATTCAAGCAGCAATGTACTAAAATTGAGAAGCAAAAGGATGGGGTGTTACTGACCGGAGGGCAACAGTTCCAGGGCGGTAACGGTGGGGCTTCTTCACTCCTCCAGTGGTTGGGGCTGACTTACGAGCGGCCTACAAAGCAATGGAGGGGTTAAATTCAATTGAACATTGAAAACATCCAGATTGAACAGCAACACAAAAAGATAGGGTGTCATTTATTTGATGAGATTGAGAAGTACCTTGGTCGCAAGCTGCTTCCTGGGAGCCTTTCCTCCCGTGGACTTACGAGCGGTTTGCTTGGTACGGGCCATCTGTAAAGTGTCAGCAGGGTTTGCATCAGAACAAGCTCAAATAAGTGTCCATTTCGGAAAAGGGCAGCAAAATATCAATGATGCAAATAAGGTACGGTAATTTCTCGAATGGTGATTACAGGTTCACGTCATACATATCAGCATCATAATTTAGATATTTTGTATCTCAAATGGCAATCACAGGTTCATATCGTACATATCAGCACCAGGAAATTTCTGCAAAATATGCTGAATACATCATCTTATGCTACTGCCTGCGGGCAGCCTACAAAACAATGAAGGGGTTAAATTCAATTGAATGTTGAAAAAAAACATTAAGATTGAACAGCAACACAAAAAGATAGCGTGTCATTTATTTGAAGATAAGTACCTTGGTAGCAAGCTGCTTCCTGGGAGCCTTTCCTCCCGTGGACTTACGAGCAGTTTGCTTGGTACGGGCCATCTGTAAAGGGTAAGAAGGGTTTTCTTATCAGAACAAGCTCAAATAAGTGTCAATTTCAGAAAGGACAGCAAAATATCAATGATGCAAAAAGGTATGATAATTTCTCAAATGGTGATTACAGGTTCACATCATACATATCAGCAGAATAATTTAAATATTTTGTATCTCACTACAGATCAGGGGCAAACAGTGAAAAAAAATACAACCAGGAAATTTCTGCAAGGATGTTCAATAGATCATCTTTTCCTACTGCCTAAAGTTCGTGTATATCATAATAAGCAGCCTACTAGATGTAATCGAACTACCTAATCTCAAAGAATAAACAGCATCAGACAAAAAGAATTACATTCTATTTAGCCAAAGCCTCAGCAAAGACAGTTTCAGACCTAAAAATTAAGCATAGGTACTGTAACAAAAAGATGAGACATGCAACTTCCAAAAGACAAGGCACCAACAAATCAAGTTTCTATGTCCAAAGATGACCCACTGATGTTCTAGAAACAAATCCAACCAAAGGACTAACAGGACTACCAAGCTACCAAACTAATTTTGCCAGCATTATCAAAAACTTCAGACATTATTCAGTAGGGAATAAAACAGAAGTATGTGATCATCAGCTGCGAACTCAGCCAATCAATTAACAAAAGGGCACCTATCAGCACTAAATACACTCTCCCAAATTTGCAATCGGACATCATCCACTAGATATGGCAAGACTCCTGTAAGACATCAATTAACTCCCAAATGTGATGTAGCTACCAACTAAATTAGCAAAAAAAAATCCCAAACTAACGACACTAGGGAACACTAAAGTCAGCCAGCAATTTCGAATCAACGCTACAATTCTTCCCGAAGTTTCAATTGTAACAAATAAAGCTAAATCTCCCACCAACACAGATCAGCCGAACCGCACCGAAAAAAGATCGCACCCAGCGCTTCCCGTCTCAACCAACGCAGATCAGCCGAGGAACCCTAACGGCCCCAACCCATGCCGCCCCGCAACCACGTGAAGCCCTAGCCCAGCCGATCCACAACCCACGAACCCTAAACGAGGCAAGCAGAATCCACGGGCCGCTACGAGAACCTCCAACCACCAGAATCCGCGGAACGAGGCGAGAAGGGAAGGGGAGGGGGACGGCTCGAGGGGAGGCTTACCTCTGCTTCGCTCTCTTCGCACGCTTCGAATCGGGGACGCCGCGCGAGGAAGAGGAAGGCCGGAAAAAATGAACAAGTGAGGAGGCGGCCTCCTATTTATAGAGCGGCATCCCCGTGGTATATCCGGTTGCTGGGAGCGGACGGCCGGGATCCACTGGATATGTGTTTCTTTCGGCTCGATCGGACGACGTCGGGGGGCTTCAGGGTTCAGGAGCGGATCGCCAGCGTGGACTCTTGGATTCTGATTGGCTGAGGCTGGTGTCACATGGATCAAGGAGTTAAAACGTTCGTACAGTGACGTGAGGTTGTGGTTTGAAGGTGTTTGTTCGGGGACGGGTGGGTGGTGAGGAGTCGCTGTAGCGGCCGTTGGATTTGGTGGGGACCAGGCACACCGCAGCCGTGCGTTTTGTCATGTGCTGCTTTTCCAGCTTCCATCCGTCACCGGGAAGGAGGATGATGTTGGATTATAGGAATATAAATGATGTATTGAAATTATGTCAGGTGGAAAAAATACAAGGTACGGATATACAAGCAACAAAAACTTCGTATTCTCTCACAAATTTTGAACGCATTCAAGCAAACAAACAAAAGTTTTGCATACCCACATTCTTAAAGTGGGTTTGGTCCCGTTTGTTTTTTTTAGCACTAAATTTTAGAGGCTCTAAACAAAGAGAATCTACTACTAAATAAAATCTAATGACAAAACCTTTTTATAGATGGATACATCTTTACGAGACGAATCTAATGAGTCTAATTAATCTATGTTTTGCTACAGTCATGTTGTAGTAATGCTACAGTAACCGTCGCCTAACCACGGCTTACTTACCCTCATTAGATTCGTCTCGCGAATTAGACCAGGGGTTCTGCAGATAGTTTTGTAATTAAACTTTATTTAATACTTTTAAATAATAAAATTCTTTTTTTAGACCTTATGAAACGAACACCCCCTTTGTCTCATCAATGCAAGCAATCGAACTGACACACGGTTCTCAAATGAAAAGCATATAAATTGGCATAGACAGCGAACACATGAGGCGTGAATTGATATGCCATGTAGTATGATATATATAAAAAAAAATTGCTAAGTGGACATTGATGTAGCCGCTAGAGCATCTCCAAGAGACTCCGATAAAATTGGCTCCATAAACTTGTTATTGAGAGCAACCAAAAAAATATAAGGGGCAATTTTTCTCTCCTCCTCCAACAGTCCTTTTCTAAAAGTGGATTAAAAGACTTTTGATTGAGCCACATCAGCAGTTTAGGCCACAAAAACATTAATTTTATAGAAAAAAGAAGAGATGTGAGCATCAATTGTTTCCCTGTTTGTAGCTACAAATAAGTGGAGTTTAAGGGCTATAAAAAGACTGGGGTGATTTTGGGAGACTGTTGGAGATGATTTTTTATTGAATCCCAATATTTTAATTTAAGAGAGATTTATGGGGCTCTTTTAGATATGCTCTTAGCTGAGTTATTTATAAAAGGGTGGTCATATAAAGAGCTAGGTGCGCTTTGGCATTTATATATATCTGATTAAAGAGACACATAAAAAGTCTGTGAACATGGACTCACGATTCTCCTCTCCTTAGGACATCCTCATAGCCATTTCATAGTGCCCTCACACGGTATTGCACTGTCATTTTCCGGGTGTGCATATGCCGAAATGCATAGTCAAGCTTTGCCTCAAGTGCAAATAGGTTAATGTGCATTATTACGAGTCTCTATGCACTCGCAGTTTTAATGACACTAACAAGCATGACTCGTCTCATAAACTCGAATCATGTGGTAACCAATGGATTAGACATCTCTGGGAGCTCACATGGCGTTGTAAACAGAAAAAAGAAAATCTAAAAAAGTAATAAAGTTAACATTTTATAAGATAGTGTTGTTGTAAAGGTGTATGTGGGTCACGAATGCATGGGAGATCCTCTTAAACAAAAAGATTATGTAGGAATTTCCATGTGGATCTTTTTATACATAAAAAGCCCTTTGGCACATAGGAATGATTTAGATTTGCAGTAGAATGTTTCAAAATTTATCAAACACAAAAGCATGTCTTTTTTAAAGGGTTTGCATGATTCCGATAGATGTTTGCGCTGAATATTTTGTTGATTTAAACTTTCTATGTGTTTTGTCCCAAACCAGATGTTGCAACTTCTTAACGTGGTCTGGTACAGTCTGGTCAAACCAGCAGTGTACCAGCAACAAAAGGGGTGTTCGTTTCATGAGGTCTAAATAAAAAAATCTTATCATTTAAAAGTATTAAATAAAGTTTAATTATAATCGCGAATTAGACCAGGGGTTCTGCAGATAGTTTTGTAATTAAACTTTATTTAATACTTTTAAATAATAAAATTCTTTTTTTAGACCTTATGAAACGAACACCCCCTTTGTCTCATCAATGCAAGCAATCGAACTGACACACGGTTCTCAAATGAAAAGCATATAAATTGGCATAGACAGCGAACACATGAGGCGTGAATTGATATGCCATGTAGTATGATATATATAAAAAAAAATTGCTAAGTGGACATTGATGTAGCCGCTAGAGCATCTCCAAGAGACTCCGATAAAATTGGCTCCATAAACTTGTTATTGAGAGCAACCAAAAAAATATAAGGGGCAATTTTTCTCTCCTCCTCCAACAGTCCTTTTCTAAAAGTGGATTAAAAGACTTTTGATTGAGCCACATCAGCAGTTTAGGCCACAAAAACATTAATTTTATAGAAAAAAGAAGAGATGTGAGCATCAATTGTTTCCCTGTTTGTAGCTACAAATAAGTGGAGTTTAAGGGCTATAAAAAGACTGGGGTGATTTTGGGAGACTGTTGGAGATGATTTTTTATTGAATCCCAATATTTTAATTTAAGAGAGATTTATGGGGCTCTTTTAGATATGCTCTTAGCTGAGTTATTTATAAAAGGGTGGTCATATAAAGAGCTAGGTGCGCTTTGGCATTTATATATATCTGATTAAAGAGACACATAAAAAGTCTGTGAACATGGACTCACGATTCTCCTCTCCTTAGGACATCCTCATAGCCATTTCATAGTGCCCTCACACGGTATTGCACTGTCATTTTCCGGGTGTGCATATGCCGAAATGCATAGTCAAGCTTTGCCTCAAGTGCAAATAGGTTAATGTGCATTATTACGAGTCTCTATGCACTCGCAGTTTTAATGACACTAACAAGCATGACTCGTCTCATAAACTCGAATCATGTGGTAACCAATGGATTAGACATCTCTGGGAGCTCACATGGCGTTGTAAACAGAAAAAAGAAAATCTAAAAAAGTAATAAAGTTAACATTTTATAAGATAGTGTTGTTGTAAAGGTGTATGTGGGTCACGAATGCATGGGAGATCCTCTTAAACAAAAAGATTATGTAGGAATTTCCATGTGGATCTTTTTATACATAAAAAGCCCTTTGGCACATAGGAATGATTTAGATTTGCAGTAGAATGTTTCAAAATTTATCAAACACAAAAGCATGTCTTTTTTAAAGGGTTTGCATGATTCCGATAGATGTTTGCGCTGAATATTTTGTTGATTTAAACTTTCTATGTGTTTTGTCCCAAACCAGATGTTGCAACTTCTTAACGTGGTCTGGTACAGTCTGGTCAAACCAGCAGTGTACCAGCAACAAAAGGGGTGTTCGTTTCATGAGGTCTAAATAAAAAAATCTTATCATTTAAAAGTATTAAATAAAGTTTAATTATAAAACTAACTGCAAAACCCTGGTCTAATTCACGAGACGAATCTAATGAGAGTAAGTAAACCGTCTAGTTACTGTAGCAAAACATAGATTAATTAGACCCATCTGTAAAAAGTTTTTGTCATTAGACTTTATTTAATACTAAATTCTCTTTGTTTAGAGCCTTTTAAAATTTAGTGCTAAAGAAACAAACAGTGCTAAAGTTGGTTTTGCTCCCAGCATAACAAAATGTCAGAGCACCGATGTGTCATAGAATGCCATAAACGAGCTGCCTTTCAGTGCAAAGATGAGAAACATGGACCACTCCAACTCGGGTATTATAACTGTGATACGAATTTCTCAGCAATGCAGAAAATGATAGTTAGACTCATAAGACACTCTTTCTCAAGTCAAAAAGAATCTTTTATTTTGTAAAGTTCTCCAAAAAAGACGATTTCTCCGTCTCTGATAACTTGGCACTAGTTACCATCAAAGAGAGGCCGGCACAACACCGTGAGTTCATTTGCCAAAGCACAGGATTACAGAGGTCCAGGGAAGGTGCCGTTTTCACGTTGCTCATTCCAGCGTTCAACCTGCATATGATACACAATCAGTCATGTTTTCAAGGCTGAGAAATTTTCAAGTGCCTAAACAATATTTCAGAACAGATTTATTAATGTTTTTGGGTGCAACAAGACAATACATCCGAGCAAGAATTTCAGGGTTCACTGATGGTCATATAATTACATGTGTGCATGTGCAACTATTTCTATCAAAACCTTGAAATGGTTGGTTAAAAGATAAGCTATGGAACACTGGCATATGATGCACTGTTTAGTTTTGTAGTGAATCATCAAATTCAATCCATCACTTCTATATCTAGCTCATCATTCTCACTAGAACGATTAAGACACCAGGTCACATGTAAAACTAATAAAGCCAACAAATGCTAGGGGTACAAATTGGTGACCCTTAAGAGGTTACCCTAAGAGGCACCTATTTACAGCCCTAACAAATGCAGAGGTTGTCCAAGCTCCACTTTAACTGCAAACTCATATATTATATACCTAAATGCCAAATTCCCAATAGCGCCCATCATCGTAATTCTTACCTCATGTGACTTAACTACACAAACCTATAAGATTTAGAAGCAACGTCGTATTCAGTTGGTGTTCTCTTGAGAACACATTTCAAACCCGAATATTATGCATCCACAGGTTGTTAACCTTTCAGAACGGAAATCAATCTATCCAACTTAACGAGCTACAACGTAAGGAGAGAGGGTTATCAACAACCTGACATTATATGCCACAAGTACTAACTTTTCTAATCTCAAAACCACAACAGGCAACAAAGATAGAAAATACACAACAGTGGTTGAAGCAATAAATACATACCCATTCACCAGGGCAAAGAGACCGATAGTACTTTGCAAACTTATCACACTCAGGAGCACCCTCTCCTTTGGCAGCAACACACCTGATAATAACAAATGTTATAGAGAATGCTGCAAGTAAAGCAATGCTACTTATTATCTCAGCTTTATGAAAGATCACAATCACATATTCTACCTGTGGTACTCAACATAGCGTGTGAAACAGTGCCTTGTTTGGTTTGTAGTTGGGAAACGAAAATCTGCTGGAGCTGTTTCAATCTGCATACCACAGCGTGCTTGTTACTCAATATAAAAATGAAGTCATGAACTAATATTCCACCATCACTTTTTTACTGCACCAAACCTTAATCTCAGGTTTCTCCTCAGCCTCTTCCTCGGCAGTCTCGCTTGTTTCCTCTGCTGCGGGGTTGCTTTCCTCTGCTTTTGACTTGTCAGCAACATCTTGCGTTTCAGAAGTTTCACTCTTGTCTTCTACAGCAGTTTCATCAGCTGGTGGGCTTTCATCTTTTGTAACAGGGGCAGCTTCAGTCTCAGAGCCACCAGAGGGCTTCTCCTCTGGTGCCTTCTCCACTGGAACCTCCTGTGGTGGGAGTGAATATTCCTACAGATGAAAGTTGAGTTAAATAACACTGGTTATGGATCATAAGTTAGAGGATCATGGAGGAAACACGTTGCAGAATATAAAATTCAAAAAGATCATCATTCACCATGCACATAGTCAGCTTCATTTTCTATTAAGGTATCTTAGTAAACATATACCCCAGAAATCAAATTTTGCATCTATCACGAACCAATTATTTTTTGGTTAATATACCCCTAATGCCTCCATGCATATATAACCTAGACTAGGATGTAGGAACCAAGTCCTCAACAACAACGACAGTTTGTTAAAGTGAAGTTCATTTGATGCTCCTGTGTCCTGTCAACCACAAATGCCAGAACCACTTGCACCAGAAAAACATTCATGAAGGAAAGCGCACCCAGAAGCCTTACTCGATGGCCTTCAACTGTGCTATACTCCTAAACACAATTAGCAGTTCACTAAGTGCTTAATCATGCAAGTTTCAGTGTTTCACAGTCCATACAAAAGCAGAGGTTACTATGAATCAATTGTGCTCTTATTAAAACCCATATATTCAATTTTCATCATATTAACATAAATAACAACACAAAAATTCAAAAAATGGCATCAATTTTCAAATGCAGAAAAGACGTTAGTTAAGTTCCTCGCAACAGTTGCAAACAGAAGCACATCCGATGCCATGATCTAGAAGGATTGTACAAAGTGATTCTACAGCAGCAGGTCAAAATAAGATTAGAGAACTGATACTCCATGCTGGTCTTATATGGGAAATGATAACAATGCATGACAAACATAGTGATATACTACAATGGTGTTTCAAAAACCAGACACTTAGGAGGCTCCATTCTACTGGTATATAGTCTATCTGCCACCTGGACTGCCTAGGGGGATGCCTAACCTGAGGAGTCTTGATTGATATAGAATCAACATGCATTGCATACTCAAAGTTTGTTGAACAAATAAAGGGGTGCATTTCCTACTCGGCCTATAACAACATCCCAAGGCCACTGACACGACTGCACTAGTACCGCCTACATCATCTTACATTCTCGACACAGTGGGTGAATTCCTCATGGAACGCATCAAACCTATTTTTCTCATTCCAACTTGAGAGCATAGCATCCGCCGATCCAAACTATATAAAGTTTCTGAAACTACTATCAAGAGGTAGCCCCTCTGTTTACAAATAATTGATTGACAACTTTGAATATTCAAATTTTGATTGGTTTCAGTTCTACAAAGTTATGTGGAAATAGTTATAAATGGAATTCTGAATTGCTTCTGATGGAAGATCTAGCACCACCTTAACATTTACTTGACAATATATTCTAAATAGTAAAAGTCAAAGTTGACAACTACCTATAAACGGTAGGAGTAGCAACTCATGATTCTAGTGATATTATAGAACAAAAAATCCCAGAATATTCAAAGAAAAAATTAGGAGGTTTCCTAGAACAAAAAAAGTGCTGTGAAAGAAGATGTAGGTGTTATGACCTTTTCCCTTGTAAGAATGAAGGATCTTGGCATCGATCAAAGATCCAAATGGTTGGCCTAATTTTCGTTGCCATATTTATGGATGACATAAAAGGATTAGGTGCTGATCATACGATCTCTAACAAGTGCCAATATCCTCCCCCGGCATCTAATCTCCAGAATCATTCCTAATTACAATTGATATCATAGAACTCCTACAGAATATATAGTTTTGCGAAACAACAAACCGTTACACATTAATAAATCTCTACATTATTCTACCATTAATCTTCAAGCATTTCGTCCTGGTGTTTACAATATTACTCTGAAACTTCTGCCTTTTTAGACACCAAATCACTGCAAACCTGCACTCGAGACTAGTAATAACACAGAATACAGCACACCAGAGGCTAAGCTCAATCAGCTAAATTCAGAACGAGAAAGCTAACAATATTACATAACGAATTCAAACTGGAGGCAGCTAGCCGACTCTCTCCTCTCGCTATCTACGCATACAGGCCCAATCACCACCAAATTCTGAACCAACGAAATTAGCAAATCGCCATTTCAAGACCTATCACGTCAAGCACATGATTCATCGTAACAGATTACAAACCAAAACGTGTAAGTAACTCCATCACGGAAGGGATTACTGGGGACAAGCGGATCTGGACCCGCGGATCTCCACCTACCGTCCCGCGGTTTTCAGATCGGGAGCCTCGGGCGCAAGCGGAGGGAAGGAGGGAGGGGAGTGCTGGGGAGCTGAGGTTCTGCTTACCTCGGCGAGGGACGGCGCCTTGGCTTCGGCGGCCATGGGCGAAGCAATCCAGAAGCTTCTAGAAGTGGCGGCGGACGAGGTGTGGGACGGC
>LAPY01002675.1:46821-59916 GCA_000970635.1 Eragrostis tef
ATAACGAAACATAGCTTAATTAGGCTCGTTAGATTCGTCTCGAAAATTAACCCCTATTTATAAAAAGGTTTTGTAATTAGATTTTATTTAAAATTTCTAAATGGTAATATTCTCCCCTGACTAAAATTTTAGCCATTTTTAGTCGGAAGAAACGAACAGGCCCTAAAGCGTTCTGTTGGCGAAACACAGGAATAGCGTTGCAATGACATGGCACAATGATCGGCCATATGTGCAACATGAAGCGTCAGAGTCACAATAATTGTTTCTCCGTGCTATAGTGCTACCTTGATCTCATGACATGAACCTTATTTACAAGACCTTAAGATTAGCAAACGATTAAAAATCACACTAGCACTCCGTGGAAAATCAACTTGCAGAGCTGGAGAGCGGTGCCTGTGCCCTGTTCACGGCGCCCCTTTGCCTTCCCTTCCCCACGAGAAAAGGGGCTCAAACCCCAAAGCACCGCCCCGTTTCTTCTCAGGGAAGCAAAAGATTTCCGCGCATTTAACCATCCACTCACTCACTAGCGGCGATCACTCCGTCTTTTCCCACCCAGCAGCGGCTTGACTCGAAGCGACTCTTCGAAACCCTCTCCCTTCCCTTCCCTTCCCCAACTGCAAATGCGGCTTGCTCTCGGCTGTGCGTGAGCGGCTCGAAGGCAGCAAGATGAGGGAGGACCGCGACGGCGACGGCGACCGCCGCATGGCGGAGAGGGATTTGGGCGACATCGTGCTCTCCTGGTCGGTGCGGGACATCATGAACGACGACCTCTACAGCGTGCAGGTGCTTGATCGATCCCTAGGCTGCCGCGCTTGGTCGCGATTTTTTGTACGGCGGTTGGCGAACTGGGCGATTTGATCGTGGCTTTCATTTTTTTTAAATCACTTAAGTTAGGTTTAAGTATGCTGTCCGTCCGTGCGAAGCGTGCATGAACGTTGATGAGCTCGATTTGTGGTTAGATTTCGACTTGTTAGCAAGTCGATTTGGTTGGAAAAAAAATATTTTTTTTGCGAGGATTTGGTAGGAAAGTATGTTGACGAGGCGCTTGTAGTCTACTATAAATACTGCTTGTGGATTGGTGATAGAATCCGGCCGCTTGGATGTTCGGCCTCCGATAATGTTTGGTTTATATGGCTATAGGGTTGGAAGTGCGATTCGTGTTTTGTAAGTGCCATGTGCGACCATCTGATTGGAATTTGTTAGAACTTCTGCGTTGATGCCTTATGGTGAGAAATGCAAGTAATTAGTCTAGCTAAAGCGTAACCTCGTCCTCTTGTATTTTACCCATTATTTGGATCATGTAGCTGTTGCAACCAAATCTGTTTTTTGATGATAAAAGCGAACTAGTCATAAGTTTGTGCCCATATTGCAAGGGTCCTGTAGCATACTAGTATGTTCCTACTGGAGCTTGAAATATGTAGTCTGGTTGTTCAGGATTTGGTGCCAAAGAGAGGCAGATAAACTGTACTACTGAGCGAACAAGCTAAGTAAGTCATGTCAATGGTTAATGACAGCCCATCCTTTTGATGTCCTGTGTTGACCGTTGCTTGGTTTTGCAATAGAGGAACTGGCGGGGCTGTTGCTTGTTATCGATATTGCATTAAGTTCAATAGTTCCATGACATTTTGCTGTTTTGTCCAGGAGCTCCTTTGCTAATGCTATAATATATATGAATGACGATCACTTTTTTACTTTTATGTGAGCTTTCTCCTTTTTCACAACACAAATTAGATAGTTAAAGCACGCAATATTTTTAATGTACATTGTGAAAATTCTGAAGATACCATTTCCGTTTTTCCTAACCATATATTTACAAAGTATTACCATTCCATTTGGAACATAAAACTCAGAATGGTGTATGTTTGTGGCATTTACCAATCAGGCCTTTTCTTCTGTGTATATTCAGGTTGAGAGAATCCCGCTCAGCTTCATGTCATTGGACCACTATTTGAAATCATATGTTGCACCTCTGATTGAAGAAACAAGGTCAGACTTATGCTCATGCCTTGAGCTCATCACGGAAGCACCTTCTTCCAAGATACTTTCTATGGAGGTAGCAGGAAAATCAGGAATGTATTTTATGGATGTGGACTTTTGGGACAATGGTGCTGGTTTTTCTATGGAGACTTACACTGCCAGGAACGGTGATATCTTTATTTTGTCTAGCATGAAACCAGAAGCTGCTGAGGACTTCAACCGCTACGGTCTGACATATTGTTTGGCTATGGTTACTGAGGTTTCTATGGACGATGAATACCAGAAGGGCTTCAGGGTGAAAGTTGCAAAGGATATTGGTTCAGAAGAAGACCTGAGTAAACTCGGACATGCAATATTTCTTAACAATATAATGACACACATACGGATATGGAAAGCACTTAGCTTCGACAACAGCATGAATAACAACTTCACAATAATAAAGTCACTATTGGCCCCCAGAACTACGGTAATACAACCGTCATGGTCTTTAAGTTGACTACATATTTTTCATCGCATGTTGTAGCTAACATTCTCTTATGGTGCCATTGCAGAATGATGATGGTTGCGGTGTCTGTGTTAAACAGGAAGGGGACCATTTAGCTTCTTTCGCAGGGAAATTACTGTCAGTTAATCTTAATCAATCACAACTGGATGCCATTGAATCTATCATCTCAGCGGTGAAATGTAGGCATTTGAACCTCATCAAACTTATATGGGGTCCTCCGGGTACTGGAAAGACTAAGACCGTTAGTGCTTTACTATGGGCTTTAGCCTGTTTGAAAAGCAGAACTCTTACATGTGCTCCAACAAATGTTGCTGTCGTTGGTGTGTGCACTCGATTCCTTCAAAATTTGAAGGATTGCAATAGGGACACTGATGGGTATGGTTTACCTCTCTCTCTTGGAGATGTGCTGTTATTAGGGAACAAGTATAGAATGGACATCACTGAAGAGCTTCAGGAAGTTTTCTTGGACCATCGTTCCGAAGAACTTGTTGAGTGCTTTTCATCATTGTCTGGATGGAGGTACAGAATTGCTTCAATGGTATCTTTCTTCGAGGACTGCAGTTCTCGTTATGTTATGCTCCTTGAGGATGATGGAAGCAGTGGTGTTGTCTGCTTTCTTGATTTTCTAAAGAAGCAATTTAATGTGGCAGCAACAGCTGTAAAGAAATGCATAATAAGTATGTGGTCTCACCTTCCTCGAAGGTGCTTCTCGTGTGATAGTGTCAGCAAAATATCTGGACTGTTAGATTTGCTGGAAAAAATTGATGCTCTTTTATGTGATCAAAATTTAACTGATGATGGTGTGAAAAGGGCCTTTGGTTTTCTGTCAGCTGAGAATGTGAATCCCATGTCTTCAAATGAGAAGGAACTAGATGAGGCGAGGTGTAAATGCCTTCAATTGCTGAAAGATCTTCTAGAATCACTAAATTTACCCATCGGAGTAGACAGAAATTGGGTTCAAAACTACTGCATGCGTAATGCAACACTTATTTTCTGTACTGCCTCCAGCTCTTATCGGTTGCATAATGCTGAGATTGCACCACTTGATGTGTTAATTGTTGACGAGGCTGCTCAAGTGAGGGAGTGTGAATTATTGATCCCGATGCGTCTACGTTGGTTAAAACATGTTGTTCTAGTGGGAGATGACTGCCAACTGAGACCAATGGTGAAAAGCCAAGTAATTATTCCACTTACTCTCTAATGCAGTACAAATTTTTCCTTAACTGCTGGATAAAGTTTTTGTTCCTGAAACGCTGCAAATTTTTGTATAACAAAAACACGTCTTAGTATTCTGTTCCATTGTTGTTTATCTATATGATGGCTTCGATTCTTATCATTGTTTTCCTTTAGGTATGCAAGGAATCTGGATTTGGAATCAGTCTTTTTGAAAGATTGGTCTTACTGGATTTTGAAAAGCATCTGCTAAATATACAGTATCGAATGGACCCTTCTATCAGCTTATTTCCAAATGCTCGATTTTATGAGAGGAAGATTTTAGATGGTCCAAATGTCCTGTCCCCTTGTTATAACAAGGATTACAGGAGCCTCCCTTTTGGCAGCTACACTTTTATAAACATCACTGATGGAAGGGAAGAAAAGGAGGGCGCTGGAAACAGTTGGCGGAACCTTGTTGAAGTTGCTGTAGTATTACACTTGATCCAAACCATATTTAAATGTATGTCCAAGCTTAATCCTGTCCATTTGAACTTTAAATTATGATAGTGTTGGATCTATTTTCTATGTGATCCTATTTGGGTGACGTCAATTTGTGGCTCCTTATGTGATTTGTGCATCTTGTTATATCATGTGATCAAAGCTGTCCTTTGTTTTCTTGCAGTTTGGAAGAGAACAGGCCTAGGGCTCAGCATCGGTGTAGTTTCTCCATATAGTTCTCAAGTTGAAGCAATCAAAAGCAGACTTGGAAAAAAGTATGATACATGTGATGGATTTCAGGTCAGGGTCAAGTCTGTTGATGGTTTCCAAGGCGAAGAAGATGACATTATCATACTATCAACAGTGAGGTCCAATGGGAGGGGTGTTGTTGGATTTCTTGATGATAACCAGAGAACAAATGTTGCTCTTACTCGAGCAAGGTGTGCATCAATTTTTTTTTGTGGGGAAATGCATTAGGGTTGTGCATCACTTTGTTGTTACTGTAAATATAGGGTGATGAATCATATTTTCTCTGATGGATGCGTTATTTGATGCAGGCATTGTCTTTGGGTCATTGGCAATGCTAATACATTGTATAAGAGTGAGACAGTCTGGAAAGATCTTGTTGCTGATGCGCAGAGGCGTAACTGTATTTTCAATGCCACTAATGATACTGCCATATGTAAGTTGGTGTTGCATGTAAAGAATGAACTAGATGAACTTGATGATCTTCTTAACGCGGACTCAGCAGTATTCAGCAACACTAGATGGAAGGTAAGTACGTCATCATTATGGTTCTATTGTACTATCTTCTGTTCTTAAATTATTCATCTTAGCTTTATTGAAACTGCTAACTAGTGAACACTGGTACTTCTCAATGGCGTATTTTTTGTTTCACTTTTTATTGATCTCTTGAGCCTTATTTTGTATTGGTTTGTTCGATGATCTGATTTGTACCGAAGCCCATAGTTTCTGCCTGTCATGCAAGCCATGTGTACAGGCATCTGCGCCCAATTGAACCCTCTTGTTGTAGTGAACTAGATATGACTAATGGAATCAGGTAGCTAGTTGTCTCTGTTAGGTATTTGTTCCTGCTGTAGTATTACACTTGATCCAAGCCATATTTAAATGTATGTCCAAGCTTAATCCTGTCCATTTGAACTTTAAATTATGATAGTGTTGGATCTATTTTCTATGTGATCCTATTTGGGTGACGTCAATTTGTGGCTCCTTATGTGATTTGTGCATCTTGTTATATCATGTGATCAAAGCTGTCCTTTGTTTTCTTGCAGTTTGGAAGAGAACAGGCCTAGGGCTCAGCATCGGTGTAGTTTCTCCATATAGTTCTCAAGTTGAAGCAATCAAAAGCAGACTTGGAAAAAAGTATGATACATGTGATGGATTTCAGGTCAGGGTCAAGTCTGTTGATGGTTTCCAAGGCGAAGAAGATGACATTATCATACTATCAACAGTGAGGTCCAATGGGAGGGGTGTTGTTGGATTTCTTGATGATAACCAGAGAACAAATGTTGCTCTTACTCGAGCAAGGTGTGCATCAATTTTTTTTTGTGGGGAAATGCATTAGGGTTGTGCATCACTTTGTTGTTACTGTAAATATAGGGTGATGAATCATATTTTCTCTGATGGATGCGTTATTTGATGCAGGCATTGTCTTTGGGTCATTGGCAATGCTAATACATTGTATAAGAGTGAGACAGTCTGGAAAGATCTTGTTGCTGATGCGCAGAGGCGTAACTGTATTTTCAATGCCACTAATGATACTGCCATATGTAAGTTGGTGTTGCATGTAAAGAATGAACTAGATGAACTTGATGATCTTCTTAACGCGGACTCAGCAGTATTCAGCAACACTAGATGGAAGGTAAGTACGTCATCATTATGGTTCTATTGTACTATCTTCTGTTCTTAAATTATTCATCTTAGCTTTATTGAAACTGCTAACTAGTGAACACTGGTACTTCTCAATGGCGTATTTTTTGTTTCACTTTTTATTGATCTCTTGAGCCTTATTTTGTATTGGTTTGTTCGATGATCTGATTTGTACCGAAGCCCATAGTTTCTGCCTGTCATGCAAGCCATGTGTACAGGCATCTGCGCCCAATTGAACCCTCTTGTTGTAGTGAACTAGATATGACTAATGGAATCAGGTAGCTAGTTGTCTCTGTTAGGTATTTGTTCATTAACTGGATAGTATATGCTTATGTTTAATGTTTTAGTTGCTTCTGTTATGGCATCTGTAAGATTTTATACCGTGATTTGTCCGTAATATGCTTTCTTTACGCAAGCCATCAAATGGTTCGTGTTATATTTTTTGAATACTTTTCTTAATGTGGTCATCTTTTATTTGTCACCTAAGCAGGTCATTCTTAGCGACAACTTTAGAAAGTCTTTCACCAAACTAAAATCTCCGCAGCTAAGAAGGGAGGTGCTCCAAAAGCTTGTTAAACTTGGTGGTGGCTGGCGCTCAGTAGTAAAGAACTTTGATGCAACTGATGCTTTCCAGCTTGCAAAAGTGTACAGGATCAGGGACCTTTATCTTGTTTGGAGTACTGATTTGGAGAAAAACGAAAGATATTATCAGATAATAAGAATTTGGGACGTATTGTCACACCAACATGTCTCAAGAACCATTCAACATCTGGAAAATCTTTTTTCCATGTACACTGATGATTACCTAGATCACTGCAGAAGTGTTCGGAGTGAAGGGTATGCTTTTTCTGACTTTTTTTTGGTACACTGTACCTGAAGGTTTTTATTTTAATTTGGTGCGTCATGCTTAATTATTTAATCAACCAAATAGAATTAGCGTTGTAGTTTCTCCATATAGTTCTCAAGTTGAAGCAATCAAAAGCAGACTTGGAAAAAAGTATGATACATGTGATGGATTTCAGGTCAGGGTCAAGTCTGTTGATGGTTTCCAAGGCGAAGAAGATGACATTATCATACTATCAACAGTGAGGTCCAATGGGAGGGGTGTTGTTGGATTTCTTGCTGATAACCAGAGAACAAATGTTGCTCTTACTCGAGCAAGGTGTACATCGCTTTTTTTTTTTTTGAGGGGAAATATAGTAGGGGTGTGCATTGCTGTGTTGTTGCTGTAAATATAGGGCGGTGAAGCATATTTTCTCTAATGGATGCGTTATTTGATGCAGGCATTGTCTTTGGATTATTGGGAATGCTAATACATTGTATAAGAGTGAAACAGTCTGGAAAGATCTTGTTGCTGATGCGCAGAGGCGTAATTGTATTTTCAATGCCACTAATGATACTGCCATATGTAAGTTGGTGTTGCATGTAAAGAATGAACTAGATGAACTTGATGATCTTCTTAACGCGGACTCAGCAGTATTCAGCAACACTAGATGGAAGGTAAGGACGTCATCAGTATGGTTCTATTGTACTATCCTCTGTTCTTGAAAATTATTCATCTTAGCTTTATTGAAACTGCTAACTAGTGAACACTGGTATTTCTCAATGGTGTATTTTTTGTTTCACTTTTTATTGATCTATTGAGCCTTGTTTTGTATTGGTTCATTCGATAATCTGATTTGTTCTGAAGCCCATACTTTCTGCTGTCATGCAAACCATGTGTACGCGCATCTGTGCCCAATTGAACCCTCTTGTTGTAATGAACTAGATGTGACTAATAGAATCTGGTAGCTAGTTGTCTCTGTTAGATTTTTGTTCATTAACTGGATAGTATATGTTTATGGTTAATACTTAGTTGTTTCTGTTATGGCATCTGCAAGATTTTATACCGTGATTTGTCCGTAATATGCTTTCTTTACTAAGTCATCAATTGGTTCGTGTTATATTTGAATACTTTTCTTAATGTGGTCCTCTTTTGTGTATTGGTCACCTAAACAGGTCATTCTTAGCGACAACTTTAGAAAGTCTTTCACCAAACTCAAATCTCTGCAGCTAAGAAGGGAGGTGCTCCAAAAGCTTGTTAAACTTGGTGGTGGCTGGCGCTCAGTAGTAAAGAACTTTGATGCAACTGATGCTTTCCAGCTTGCAAAAGTGTACAGGATCAGGGACCTTTATCTTGTTTGGAGTACTGATTTGGAGAAAAACGAAAGATATTATCAGATAATAAGAATTTGGGACGTATTGTCACACCAACATGTCTCAAGAACCATTCAACATCTGGAAAATCTTTTTTCCATGTACACTGATGATTACCTAGATCACTGCAGAAGTGTTCGGAGTGAAGGGTATGCTTTTTCTGACTTTTTTTTGGTACACTGTACCTGAAGGTTTTTATTTTAATTTGGTGCGTCATGCTTAATTATTTAATCAACCAAATAGAATTAGCGTACCTTTAGATTTGCTCTCTGCTCTGAACTGGGAGTCATTTTCTTACCCTAAGATTTTTTATTCTATAATCTTACGGGAAAAATTTGTCGTCATTACATCCCTTCCAACGAAATTCCCATAAGATGATTTATGTTTGCCCCCTATGCAGTTGTTTGTTCTGTTTCTCTCCTCCATTGCGGGTTTTCCACACTGAGCCTCTTCAGTAGTTGGTGTTTTTTTTTTCTATTCTTTTTGAGGAAATGGCCCTCTTTAGAAGTTGAGCTTTCAACACCTTTGTTTGTTCTTTGTTTCTTACTTTTTGGCTACTTATATTCTTGATGACAGGAAACTGGAAGTACCTATAATTTGGGATGATGATCATGATATTATTCGATATAAGAAGGATAGCGAAGTTGTTGATCAGGAAAACCATGATCATGTGGACACATCATGTGCTCTGGAGAATACGAAAGTTAGTGAAAGCTTCTTGCTGATGAAATTTTACTCCTTATCATCAGGTGTGGCTAAACATTTGTTAACAGCCACTGATGGGACTAAGATTGATATCCCCTTTGAACTGACTGATGAAGAAGAGGCGATAATTCGATTTCCACTCACTAGTTTTATACTTGGGAGGTCAGGCACCGGGAAAACCACTGTATTGACAATGAAATTGATTCAGATAGAGCAACAGTCCTTGATTGCTTCCCAGGGAGTTGATTTAGGAGAAGTTGATTTATCTGGGCTTGAGAACAAAAGTATTGTGCCGATGAAGGACACAAGCAAACATGAAATTTTTGTGAAACAAGTCTTTATCACCGTAAGCCCAAAACTTTGTTCCGCTATAAAGAATCAGATTTGCAGACTTAGAAGGTAAAGCTACTGCTATCCTCTGTTCTTGAAAATTATTCATCTTAGCTTTATTGAAACTGCTAACTAGTGAACACTGGTATTTCTCAATGGTGTATTTTTTGTTTCACTTTTTATTGATCTATTGAGCCTTGTTTTGTATTGGTTCATTCGATAATCTGATTTGTTCTGAAGCCCATACTTTCTGCTGTCATGCAAACCATGTGTACGCGCATCTGTGCCCAATTGAACCCTCTTGTTGTAATGAACTAGATGTGACTAATAGAATCTGGTAGCTAGTTGTCTCTGTTAGATTTTTGTTCATTAACTGGATAGTATATGTTTATGGTTAATACTTAGTTGTTTCTGTTATGGCATCTGCAAGATTTTATACCGTGATTTGTCCGTAATATGCTTTCTTTACTAAGTCATCAATTGGTTCGTGTTATATTTGAATACTTTTCTTAATGTGGTCCTCTTTTGTGTATTGGTCACCTAAACAGGTCATTCTTAGCGACAACTTTAGAAAGTCTTTCACCAAACTCAAATCTCTGCAGCTAAGAAGGGAGGTGCTCCAAAAGCTTGTTAAACTTGGTGGTGGCTGGCGCTCAGTAGTAAAGAACTTTGATGCAACTGATGCTTTCCAGCTTGCAAAAGTGTACAGGATCAGGGACCTTTATCTTGTTTGGAGTACTGATTTGGAGAAAAACGAAAGATATTATCAGATAATAAGAATTTGGGACGTATTGTCACACCAACATGTCTCAAGAACCATTCAACATCTGGAAAATCTTTTTTCCATGTACACTGATGATTACCTAGATCACTGCAGAAGTGTTCGGAGTGAAGGGTATGCTTTTTCTGACTTTTTTTTGGTACACTGTACCTGAAGGTTTTTATTTTAATTTGGTGCGTCATGCTTAATTATTTAATCAACCAAATAGAATTAGCGTACCTTTAGATTTGCTCTCTGCTCTGAACTGGGAGTAATTTTTTCTTATCCTAAGATTTTTTATTCTATAATTTTACGGGAAAAATTTATCATCATTACATCCCTTGCAACGAAATTCCCATGAGATGATCTTTGTTTTCTCTCCTCCGTTGCAGGTTTTCTACATTGAGCCTCTTGAGTAGTTGGTGTTTTTTTTTCTATTTTCCTTTTTTTTAGGAAATGACCCTCTTGAGAAGTTGAGCTTTCAACACCTTTGTTTGTTCTTTGTTTCTTACTTTTTGGCTACTTATATTCTTGATGACAGGAAACTGGAAGTACCTATAATTTGGGATGATGATCATGATATTATTCGATATAAGAAGGATAGCAAAGTTGCTGATCAGGAAAACCATGATCATGTGGACACATCATGTGCCCTGGAGAATACGAAAGTTAGTGAAAGCTTCCTGCTGATGAAATTTTACTCCTTATCATCAGGTGTGGCTAAACATTTGTTAACAGCCACTGATGGGACTAAGATTGATATCCCCTTTGAACTGACTGATGAAGAAGAGGCGATAATTCGATTTCCACTCACTAGTTTTATACTTGGGAGGTCAGGCACCGGGAAAACCACTGTATTGACAATGAAATTGATTCAGATAGAGCAACAGTCCTTGATTGCTTCCCAGGGAGTTGATTTAGGAGAAGTTGATTTATCTGGGCTTGAGAACAAAAGTATTGTGCCGATGAAGGACACAAGCAAACATGAAATTTTTGTGAAACAAGTCTTTATCACCGTAAGCCCAAAACTTTGTTCCGCTATAAAGAATCAGATTTGCAGACTTAGAAGGTAAAGCTACTGCCTTAATTTGAGTTGCATTGGATCATCTGTTTTGATCTATATATTTTGAAGGGGACAGATTCTAGATAATTTTTTCAGTTGTCAATAACTTCCACACTTTAGATTTTACCTTCAAGATATATTTTCTTTGGAATTGAACCAGCTAACTCAGTTAACCCTCTGAAAGAAATATATTTCCTTGGATTACCTTGACATTTGTAGACTTAGTCTTTTTTTTTCCTTCACTATAGATTTGGCTCTGGTGATGTCTCGGATCAGCCTGGCACTCTTCATATGCACGATATCATTGATGACTTGGAAGAGTTTACAGATGTACCTGATAATTTTAGTGATCTACCGCGGGAACACTATCCTCTAACAATAACATACCGCAAATTCTTGATGATGCTTGATGGAACATTCCAGAGTTCATTTTTTGATACCTTTTGTGGTGAATTCAAGTTGGCCATTGAAAGAGGGCATTCTAAATCACGCGCTTTCCAGGCTTTTATTGAACTGAAAGAAGTTACATTCGATAAGTTTGCTGCTTCCTATTGGCCTCATTTCAATGCAGAACTGACAAAGAAACTTGACGCATCAACAGTTTTTACTGAAATAATGTCTCACATCAAGGGGGGATACCAAGCAAAGAGGCCCCTGAGCGACAAACTTGAAAGGCTCGATTATGTGATGCTCTCGGATAAAAGATTTTCATCTCTGAATAGTGAGCTAAGAGATAGGATTTATGATATTTTTCTTGATTATGAGAAAATGAAGTGCACTGCAAGAGAATTTGACTTGTCAGATTTTGTCAACAGTCTTCACAGCAGAATGCTTTCTGAAGGTTACAATGGTGACTTGGTAGATTTTATATACATTGATGAGGTGCAGGATCTTACCATGACTCAAATAGCACTACTTAAGTATGTCTGCAGGAACTTCAAGGAGGGCTTTGTTTTTGCCGGTGACACGGCACAAACTATAGCAAGGGGTATTGATTTCAGGTTTGAAGATATACGGTCACTGTTTTATACCTCGTTCCTCTCAGAAATTGATGGATGCAATGAAGGAACTAAACATGGAAAACAAGTTCACCTCACCGACATGTTCCAACTCACTCAAAATTTTCGCACACATTGTGGAATCCTTCGTATGGCTCAGAGTATAATGAGCATTTTGTACTATTTTTTCCCATCGTGTGTTGACAAGCTTAGCCCAGAGACTGGGCTTGTGTATGGAGAAGCTCCTGTGCTGCTTGAGTCTGATAACGACGAAAATGCAATTATGACTATTTTTGGAGAAAGCAAAAGTGAACACCATAATCAACACGGGTTCGGTGCTGAGCAAGTCATATTGGTCCGTGATGATGCCACTAAAAAACAAATTGTTGACCTTGTCGGTAAGCAAGCTCTTGTCTTGACTATTGTTGAGTGTAAGGGCCTCGAGTTCCAGGTACGTCCTAATTCAGTTTTACACCGATCACAATATATTTTCTATGTAAAGTATGTTTTCTTAAGCGTAACCCTGCGTCTTTAATGTTTGTGTAGGATGTGCTGCTGTACAACTTTTTCAGTCAATCTCCATTAAGGAACAAATGGAGAGTTGTATATGAATACATGAAAAACAAAGATGTTATTGCATCATCTGAAGAGGTCTCTCATCCAGATTTCGATAGAAACAAGCATTATCTTCTATGCTCAGAACTGAAGCAGCTCTATGTTGCAATCACGCGAACTAGGCAACGACTCTGGATATGTGAGAATGCAGATGAATATTGTCGACCAATGTTTGACTACTGGAAGAAGCTGTGCATTGTTGAGGTTAGATTACTTGATTCTTCTCTCATTGAAGCAATGCAGTCTGGGAGCAGTACTGATGATTGGAGGGTACGCGGTACCAAGGTTAGTGTTGTATGCTTTGATGTTTTTACATGCAAAGTTATTTCTATAGGCTATGGATGAAGCCTTAGGTATTTAAGTTTTGATATTTAAAAATTCAATCATGAGTGTTTTTTTTTTG
>LAPY01002676.1:0-13004 GCA_000970635.1 Eragrostis tef
CAAATTTACTTGTCGGCCGGTTTCACAACACCGACAAAAATAGTCTTACAGGCAGCCTGAAGCTGGCTCACGGTGCCGAGATGAAAAACTAAAGCAAAGCAGCATAGACTCTTAGCCAACCGGCTGGCTAAAAACGAGGGAAGAGCGCTAAAAGAAGTGAAGAAAACAGAAACCAGAAAAAACAAACAGCAGATTTATAGTAGCTAGCTAGCTTCTAATTGTCATTAAATTTGTTGTTCAGCAATTGTTTCGTAAACATTTTCAAAATCTTCATGAGAAGAAATAGAATTATAGAACACCAATTTAGGAACAGAAATTGAGAGAAAAGAAGGAAAAATAATTGAGTTTTGTTCATTTGTCTGGAAAATTATCTTCGTATTATTGTATAACTGCATCAGAACATAATTTCATTTAAGACTATGTTGATATCCAATATGTAAACTATTGCAAACGAACGTTTAAGACTATGTTGATATCCGATATGTAAACTATTGCAAACGAACGGAGTAGGGAGCACAACTGCTTCCGCCATGTATTCATCTTGTAAAGTTAATGATGAAATGTTATCCTGGTCTCTGATAGGCTCCGCTCTAATGTCAACAGACGGTGCAACTCTTGCTGTGGGTTTTGTCTTTGCAGCTCCGAGACAGTGTGCTTAGCCGCTATCTGATAGGTTCAGGTACAGGTTTGGGTTTGGGTCTGGGTCTAGGTCTGGATGTGGCATTTGCTCTATTTTATATTGAGGTTTTGACCAACAGGGCATCAACTAATATCGTTGTCGTTGAAGCGCCAAGTCACAGTGCCTCTCGGTTCCGGACTTCAGGTTTGGGTGTGGGTATGGGTCCAGATCTGGGTTTGGGTACGTATACTTGTTGGATTGATCCTTTTTGTTCTGCATGCTCTGCGTAGTACTGCTCATAATTTTTGTAGTTCTGTGACTCGATTCCTTGAATCTGTACCTTCGAAAACAAAATGATACACTACAACTGGAAATTCATAGTTTGTGAAGCATCTCTCTTATATATTAAAAACATCAAACTGACAGTTTGTAACATAGTAATACATAATAGGTGGGCGAGGGAGGAAAGGTTACAACCAACCAAGATAACAAGAGCTACATGATGGAAACTAAAAGAGCACAACAGGTATAGATTATAAGCTAATAACGGCTGTCCTTCATGCATGCATGAAGCGGTATATGAAATGATCTGTTCTCCCTGAATCCCTTAATGCGACTCGAATCCTCATGTACTCTTCATCAGTTAGGTCCGAAGAGGATGTCGTCAAAGCAGGGATAATCATCTATCTGGCTCAGTAGATCACTCAGCAGCTGCTCATAGTCGATCCCGGCTTGCTCGTCTTCCATGGAGATTCCGGACCCGATCAATAAGCCTGCAGTGTCACCACCATGCACAGCTCCGGCGCCTGGCTGCGGCCCCTCGTGGACGTAGCCATGCTGGACTTGAACGTGCATCATGGGGGCGTCATGGGCGAGCCGGTTCTCCTGGACCTGCGGGGGCCTCAACCTCGTCGGCGACGCCTCTTGGTGGTCACCGCCGGCCACCTTCCGCTCGGAGCCCGACGACGACGGCAGCACAGCGGAGTTGCGTGATGACGCTTTCGCCCGAGGGGAGCGGTAGACTTTGCAGAGCACGTGGTCATACCTCGCATCGTCCAGGAAGTACTCCACCATGCACCACCCAAGCCTCATGAACCGCCGCTCCGGCGTCGGCGTCTTGTACCCATAGGAGAAGGTGCTGAAATAACCGACGACGGGGTAGCCGTCGACGAGGCTCTCGACCTTCTTGGGGCCGGCCTCCCCGCGCCAATAACACCCGTTGTCGGCGCCGTCGATCGTGCGCACCCGCCTGTCGCCTCTCTTGTGCTTCTTGGGGCACAAGAGGTACCAGACGCGGCCATGTACGGCGCCCTTGTCGGTGCCTGGGGCGGGGACGAAGTTGCCAACGAGGTCCGCCGGGGCGGCGGAGTAAACGTCGGCGCGGTGGACGAATGGGATGACTTCGCCGGCGTGGAGTCTTGGCAGGAGTGCAACGAGTTCCTCGTTGGTCGGGCAGAAGGTGATGCGAGGAGCGGCCATTTCGACTAGCTAGTTCTTCTCTGCTTGCTAATGGCAATGCGCAAGATGAAGATGTTGTTGATGTGTTGGAATGCAGTGAGAGCATGATCGATCGAGCACCGATCCCCGGGTCCTTGTTATACAGACAACTGAGTCCGAAAGCGACGACAACCTCAAAAGCAAGCTTAAACCCAGCGTGTCTTGTAGAAACAGGTACGGCTCTGCTGCTTGTACGCGTGGAATTTGTTGATGTGTTGGAATGCAGTGAGAGCATGATCGATCGAGCACCGATCCCCGGGTCCTTGTTATACAGACAACTGAGTCCGAAATCGACGACAACCTCAAAACCAAGCTTAAACCCAGCGTGTCTTGTAGAAACAGGTACGGCTCTGCTGCTTGTACGCGTGGAATTTGTTCATTTCTCTCTTGCTCATATTTCAAGCTGAAATGTCTTGCGAATTGGATGTTTTCACTTCTTCATGCATTGTATTTGATCGTGTTTGAGGCGTGCCATGATGATAATTTTGTGATTATTTGACGCTTGTCTACGTTGACATTTCCTGTACTATATTTACGACTACATATTCTTACATGTCTACGAAAGCTTATCAGCTGATCGGCCTAGCGGCTACAGTTCTCCTTGATGTTACCCACGGCACGCTGTATGCTACTCTCTTCTTGTCCATGCCTGCATTTTCTCTGTTGAATCATATACGTTGTTTATCTTTTTTGAGTGAAACAATGGTGGGGGTTACCCACCTGAAATCACTCATTTTAATTAAATGAAATAATTCCTTCGCAAAAAAAAATAAATGAAATAATGATGTTTACAAGATATCGTCGCACAGAGACGATTGAAAAGCAGAAAACAAAGGTGACATGATAAGAAAACTAGAAAAATACATCGACAGTGTAGATAAAGCAATAAGGCCTAAGGTTTCAAACTGTCGATGTAGAAAAGGAGTCCATCACACATGAGTTCGCATAGCACAATCAAAAGAGTGAAGCCGATCCAGTTTGCATGATCACAAAAAACTTGCTTACTGACTTATGCGTTGGGACAAATGAACTATCGCTCCCATGTCATCTAACCAAGGTGTGGCCACCCCAGCCGTTTGGTCGCCACTCTTATTGACGTCGTCCAACGCCGTCAAGAGAACAAAGCCACCTCAAGGCCTTGCTAACCCGGCTTCAGACAAGAGAGACAACTCGTTGATATAGGTACACACGTTTGGGTCTGGGTTTGGGTTTGAGTTTGGGTTTGGGTCTGAAATTTGACTCCCTTTTAGTTATTCGATTTGACCAACAATCAACAAATCCCGCTGGACCGACAAGAAACGGTCTCTCTCCTTGCAAAAAAAAGAAGAAAAAAGAAACGGTGCTACTCTCTTCTTGTCCATGCCTGCGGTTTCTCTCTGTTGAATCGTATACGTTGTTTTTTTTTTGAGGGAAACAACGGTGGGGGTTACCCACCTAAAATCACTCATTTCAATTAAATGAAATAGTGGTGTTTACAACATATCGTTGCACAGAGACGATTGAAAAGCAGAAAACAAAGGTGACATGATAAGAAAGCTAGAAAAATAATTGACAATTTAAAGCAATAACGCCTAAGGTTTCAAACTGTCGACGTAGAAAAGGAGTCCATCGCACACGAGTCCGCATAGCCCAGTAAAAAGAGTAAAGCCAGTCTAGTTTGCATGATCAAACCTGCTTCCTGACTTATGCATTGGGACAAATGAACTGCTGCTCCCATCTCATCTAACCAGGGTGTGGCCACCCTAGCCGTCTGGTTGCCACTCTTATAGACGCCGTCCCAACGCCCTTCAAGGAGAGGAAGCCTTGAAGGAGGGCAGGATGCCACAAGAGAACACAGCCTCCTCAAGGGTTGCTAACACGGCTTCAGACAAGAGAGACAACTCGTTGATATTGGTACACACGTTTGAGTTTGGGTATGAAATCTGGCTCTCTTTTAGTTATTTGATTTGACCAACAATCAACAAATCCTATTGGACCGACAAGAAACAACATCTCTCTCCTCGTAAAAAAAAAAAGAAGAAAAAAGAAACGGTGCTACTCTTTTCTTGTCTATGCCTGCATTTTCTCTTTGTTGAATCGTATACGTTGTTTTTTTTTCGAGGGAAAGAATGGTGGGGGTTACCCACCTGAAATCACTCATTTCCATTAAATGAAATGATGGTGTTTACAACATATCGTCGCACAGAGACGATTGAAAAGCAGAAAACAAAGGTGACATGATAAGAAAACTAGAAAAATGCATCGACGATGTAGAGAAAAGGAGTCCATCGGACACAAATCCGCATAGCCCAATCAAAAGAGTGAAGCCAATCCAGTTTGCACGATCACCAAAAACCTGCTTGCTGACTTATACGTTGGGACAAATGAATTGTCGCTCCCATCTTCATCTAACCAGGGTGTGGCCACCCTAGCCGTCTGGTCGCCACTTTTATTGACGCCATCCAACGCCCTTCAAGGGGAGGAAGCCTCGGAGGAGGGAAGGATGTCACAAGAGAACAGAGCCTCCTCAAGGCCTTGCTAACCTAGCTTCAGACAGAGAGACAACTCATCGATATGGGTACACATGTTTGGGTCTGGGTCTGGGTTTGGGTCTGAATATGGCTCTCTTTTAGTTATTTGATTTGACCAACAATCAACAAATCCAGCTGGACCGACAAGAAAAGGCGTCTCTCTCCTCACTAAAAAGAAGAAGAAAAAAGAAACGGTGCCTCTCCGTTTGGGTTTACATAGGAGATTTGACTGATGTGATGAAGATTAACTAATCGCCCCCTTCTGCGTTTCTTGTTCAGGTTTGGGTCTGGGTCTGGGTCGTTTAGGTGGGCAGTTTGCCCCTGTTTGATACAAAGCATGCCGGTGGCTACCGTGCGAGAGCTGCCATATTGTGTATGGTAGCACTCCAGGCTCAGGCTGCTGGAAACGAAGGTAAAAAGACATTGTTTGTTTCTCTCCGGTTTCATGAGGCTTTTTGGAATTGAAATGACTTGCGCTTTGTATGTTTTCACTTTGTCATGCTTGATTCTTGGCATTTGATCTTGTTTGAGGCTAGGCAACTTGGCCCAATGGCCCTTGATGATAATTTTGCGACCAGTTGACGATGTTGGTCTTCCACAGTTGAAGGAGTTGCGATCATCTTATTTCAGTGCAAGGAACCTGTCTACAAACTTCCTCAGAAAAAGAATCGTGTCTACGAAGCTTTCCAGCTCGGCCTCGCGGCTGCCGTTCTACTTGTTGCCCATTCTCTGGGTATTGTGCCTACGTCTTTTCTCTGCTGGATTCCGGGCATTCATAAACAAGAAACTAGTGCTGCTCTCATGGTCAATTCACTTGTGCATTCCTTTTTGCATCTCTGAAATAATCCTATTAGAACTCTTGAAGATATGCATAGATCTCAAGACTCAGCGTTCAGGGTTTGGTTGCTAGGAGGCGCCCGCAGCCTCAGACATGAAAATAAGAGCGGCACAGTGGAATATCCGGCCACTAAGACTTGAACTCATGACTTATGGTTTGATACCATGTAAAGCTATTATACACCGGCCAATTACATCCAGTTGGCTAAACTGATGAAAAAAATGTGAGCAATTTACTTATAGTTAAAATACTGAGGTATATTGTTGTTCTTATTCGCATATTATCCACCGCTCGTAATCAGATTAAGAAAAAAGAATTAGGATGTGAAGAAAGCATTATCCGCTCTGCTCCGATCTATTTTCATCCCTACCTACAACAGAGAGGTTGGGACAGGAAAGAGAACAAAAGGTTGCAGAAATCACACAATGGATAACCATATCACAAGCAATTAAGGCCTTACTAATTGAAACAAATTGAAGCTTATTCATTTTTATTTTATCCTACACTAAATTAAAAAAATTATCTCTGGGTAACTCTTTCGAATAAAAACTGAAAGGAAAATTCAGATCCGTGGATATGATATCCTCTTTGGAGACTTTTTTTTTTCCTTTTCTTTGAAACTCAAATATGAATCCCTAGTCACTGTACAGAATCGTCATATGAGTGGTAAAAAGATATGCACCTTTTTCGATGTAATTACTGAATTTGTGATCACTACTAATTGTCACAGTAATATGAGTAAATAGGATGGCTTTCTTTATTGGAATCTGACTGTTCTATGGGGAAGTCCAACATAAGTTCAGAGATAGCATTCGGGTTCATTGGCGTCAACAATTTGGCCCTTGGTGGCAGCGTATGCTTTGCCCATGGCGTGATCACTGTCGCATACAATGGTTACTACCTCACGGTCGACGCGGCAGCGCCGGAGTCTGCTTAGCCTACCGGCCGTGGAACATCGGGCATAGCATCGCCCAGCATTTGGCCAGGGAGTCATTTCGTTCCATGTTTTTGTAGTGTGTTTGTGATTCGATTCAGAAGAGTCCTAATTCTGTACTATTGTGCTAAAGTTTCTGACACGCTAGAAGCTATTTCTGGCTTGCTGAGGTCTTGTAGGGGCAACTTGTGATGAATAGTATAATTGTATTATACGCTCATGCCTTGATTGATGTACATATTTGCTTGTTGTTACTTTGTGAGTGCTTGAAAAGAAAAAAGTGATATGGTGAAAGGATTCATTCATGACCTAATGTATTTGTGAAGTGTGTGTACGATGCAACAATCATAATGAAGCCAAGCAAAAGGAGCATACCTCAGCTCGTTAGGCTCTTTGTGGTGGAACCAACTCACTTGGTTTGAAGTCTCAGACTTGGCACGTTGTAGATTTATGGTTATTTATTTTTAAGTGAGAGAAGACATTTATTTTTTTTAGAAAAGAAAATATATTGATATTCTAGCCTCTGCATCAAAATGATGCATATAGCTTCAAAAATTACATAAAAAAACACTCATTCCTAACGCACATAGTTTAGGAAAAAAGAAACATACAATAAAAATAAAAGAAAAAATTCCTTCAAAGCCATTGGCTTAAACTTCAATCTCTTCACTGCCACCGATAAAAGTTTAATGCCGTACATGCCAGCGATCCAAAAACTTTATCCTGTCACTGCCACAGCTAAGGTTCCGTTCCAGCTTTGCCCCTCTCTTCCTCACCCTGCCTGGCCATTGTTTCACCCTTCGTCGTCTTCCTCCGACCTGCCCTGCCAAGGCTAATCCTGCACGCCGTCTGCTCGCGCCACCGCAGCAGAAGCTCAAGCCCCGCTCGGCACGCTGCGCCCAGGCCGCCATGGCTGATGGCTGGGCGAGCTCCACCAAGCGAGCGTTGCCGTGGCAAGCTGGACGAGCTCGAGGCCCGCTCGGTGCGACGCAGTGCGCCCTGGCCGCCATGGCTGGGCGAACTCCACCCTGGGACAAATATTGACGAACTAACCAATCAACACCGGACAAGGGAGAGAAATTCGGGGAAGAAGAAGATACAGAGGAAAAGGGCTAAAGTGAACAAGGGAAGGGTCTGCTCCGCTGCGGCATTGCTCTGTGGCGGGCCTGATTTAGTCCGATTCTTCCTCAATTTCATTTTTCTTCTTCCCAAACTCTAGCCGCAAAATCACCAAATTCGAACCACTATCCACCGATTAGAACAAATTGATCACATGTTTCTCTTCTACATCTCCCAACACATCCATTTTGGTGGTCACCAAGACCCATCCAGTCGAGTCTCGCCATTATCAATGGATCTCGTCCGGCCCGGTGCCCTGGTTCATGAGGAAGAAAGGAGCATGGGTAGTATTGGCATTTAGAAATATTTGATCGGTGGCTTGGAGCTGCGGGGGCATGTAGAGAGTAAATTTTTTGGCTGGCTGGCATCTACGAGGTTGATTTTTTCTGGGTGGCAGTGAAGAGATTGGAGTTTAAGCCAATGGCTTTGAAGGAATTTTTCCAAAATAAAAACTCTATCTTGCTGCTAAGCAACCACCAAACAAGCCACTAGTTCTTCAGCCAACATTGCAAAAAAGATGTTAGAAGTCCTCAATCCGAAACGACACATCCAAAAAGAAAAACGACATATCAATGCCATCGTCGCTTGATCGAGCCATAACCAGATCATTGGTTTTCACCTCAGAAAATAGAACCTCATAGGAGTTGATGTCGAGTCCTAAGCGACGCCTTCAAGAAGGATAATGATGTCCTCATACGCCGTCGCCACTTACTAATGGGGCAAAGGATTTCTCCTATTACTGGCACCACTCCATATCTGAGTGACTAGTTAGTTGCCACCTCACACCACCATCTTGCCGAAACCTTCAGGAGACAACCCAGTACGTCGGTACCATTCTGTCATCTTCTCCAAGAGCGAGTCACGATAGAAGTTCTTGCCTCTCAATGTCGCCTCATCCAAAGTATCAATTGCTACAGTACCTTAAAGTCTGTGGTAGTTGCTCATATATGTGAGAAGACATTCCTATCCACAACGAGACACCTTTGGGTTGCTTCGTGAATGTTAAGATCAGTCGGCACAACTTTTTAGAGGTGCTCATAGAAATAAGAGTTGTGTGTGTTCATAAAAGTGCGACCTCGTGCATGCTTGTGAGTCTGTGCAACTATACTATTGTTTTGTAATTTTTTAAGAAAAAAACCAATCATTTTTGGAACAAAAGTATGAAATAGGACCAAACCGAAGTTGTAGTATCAGATTAGATTAACACAAAGAGACGTTCGGATTATCAAAGCAAAGGACAATAATTATTCGAAATAAAAATAAACTACTAGACGGCAGCAGGGCAGGAGTTGTTTTATTAACCCCGAGGCATGATAGTCTAGTAAACTGCAACTTGCTGAAGTTCGTCGGCCCACTCGGCACCCTCTGCGCAGTTGTCTTGCGACTTTGCGAGTTGCATCTTTCCCACAGGGCACAAGGCCAGACACGGCCTCACCGAGATCTGCTCCGTCCTCTGGGTGTTCAGCTGCGAGCAAGCAGCTGGATTGACCCTGCTTGTAAGTTCTCCTGAACATCCCCTTCTTAGTAATTTCTCATTCTTTTCTTCATCAGCCTAGTCTGATTTTAGAAATTTGGTATTTTCTCCTGCTAGTATTCTTTCTTTCTTTTTTTAGGGGTAATTCTGCTGGTGTTTGTTTTTTCGGGTAGTCCTGCTAGTATTTTCTTTTGCGGGGACTCCTGCTAGTGTTCTTGGGGTACAAAAGAAAAAAAAATGCAGTTCCTCTCTGCTTAGAAAGAGGAACCAATTCATCATACGGATTGGATCAGCAAGTTCTAACCTTTGACTGAAAAGTGTATTTTAAATCGGGGGCCTAGTATCCATTCTCTGCACCCTTCTGATTTCAACATAGATGTTCCAAAATTATGTTGATTCTAGTTAAGTCTTTCCTATTGCTTGCTAACAATAGCTTTGAATGGTTATCGCAAATCATGTAGCACAAAATTTGTTTTCCTGTCGATTCGAAAACAAAAATACTGCATAAGAGCATCTTCAGCAAATCAAAGCTTACAAATGGCAGAGGAGCGCAGCCAAGGGCGAAGGCAAACTGCTAGCGTTTATGTTAATAAAGATCCGAATGGATCCGCCAGTTATATGGTAGGCTTAGTTATATCTATCTTATTGCAAGGAAAAGTTGCTTGAAATCTAGTCATCCTGTACTCTATATAAACAACCCATGAGGCTCAGTACAGATCCGTCTAGCTAATCACGCATTAATTGCCATCCCTTAATCATCTTCTCACACAAACACCGTGACAACACAATTTGTGGGAGCATTTTCTTCCTGGTTAACAGACGACCATGGGATCGTCGACAAAAGCCAAGTTAGTGTAGTATTGTATAGTCAACTTACTCACGAGGAATGATGCTGTTCCATCTAATGATCCCATGATTGATCGCACCTCAGAGTACCTAGCTAATCCATGATCCTACGCCTTCGCTATTGTTTTTTTTTTTCTGCTAGTACAGCATCTCATCTCTGTAGAGAAAAACTTGCTTACTGATTTTGGTCACTTCTTCCTCTGAGGTTCAGTCGTTCGGGCACACACTGACGCACACATGACCGAGGTAAACAGCCAAGGAAGGCCAAAACAGAAACGCAAGCTGAAACTGCGGTCCGCCGTCTGGGACCACTTCACCCCCAGTGTGGAAGGTATAGCGCAGTGCAACCATTGCCCAAGCGGACTGAACGGAACTCATGGCACGAAAAGCCTGTGGAAGCACTTGGTGAACCACTTCACAACCCGGATAGATGAGCAGCGGGACAGGAAAGGGATTGTTCGGTGCAACATTTGCCAGATGGAGTTCGAAGTAGGCGATGAGACCATGGAGAATCACGTCAAGGGATGCATCGAACAGGACACTGCTGCTGCTGTGGAGGCATCACAACCGCCTCCGCCGGTGCAGACCCGTGCTCCGTCAGGGTCCGGTGAAGAACAGGATGCTGCTGCTGCTGTTGGGGCAGAACCGCCGGTGCAGGTGCAGAGCCGTGCTCCATTGGGGTCTGGTGAATCATCCATGGATACTGAGCCTGCTGGCCTGGACCAAGCTAAAGCGAGCAGAGACCTGGCTCGGATGATTGCGCTTGGGGGATACGATCCGTCTATTGTGGAGAATGACTACTTCAAGAGTTTCGTGCGCCACCTCGACCCTAGATTCGAGGTGCCCTCGCGCCGCGCAATTGAGGAGATGTGCAACAGTGTCTTGGATGAAGCTAAGGATGATTTCCTTTACAGCTGGACAAGGAACACGGTTGCCAAGCCCAGTTTTTCACTCGGCGTGGCTAAGTCGACCATCAAGGTAGGCCACTATTGCCCTTACGAGAAATTAAATATATTGACGCCAACATAATATAGCTTCGTTTCCAATGGAGACTGAATGCACTAGCCAGCGTGAAGAAACAATCATATATCCCATAGTCTTCATGATAGTTCCCTACTGCTCTCCCTCTGCCACCACTGCTCCAGATCGTCTGCATTGAGCTAATTAACCTCCACGATTTCTAGGTGCTCCACACTGGTGCATGGTCACCTTGATTTCTTATTTTAGTCTCCAATATTTTGAGCAGTCGCTTGATCAGATGAAGGAATCAAGCAAAGTACAGCTTGAGATCAATAGCCTTCACGATTTTGATTTTTTGAGCTAATTAAAAAAATACCGCAACAATAAATTAATAAGGCATTCAATACAACATAATTGAAGTGTTATTACTAGCAGCGCAAATGCACGGGCACCATACTAGCTAGGACCTCCTGTAACCATGTGTGCTTTCGAGCCGTAAACTCTTGAGCATGTCATTTCTCCAATGTAGCCATCCATTGTTTCGGATATGTGATCATAACCTAAACATTGTAGGTACACAAATATGGATCTGCTGTAAGTCAGTCCATTGACGTTGGTAGGCTCTCTGGATACGAAGAATTAAAGCTTGCTTTGGCCCGCATGTTTGGTATAGAGGCCTTTCAGGACAGACAAAGAATAGGCTGGGAGCTGGTCTACCAGGACCATGAAGATGACATTTTCCTAGTCGGGGATGACCCATGGGAGTAAGTTCACCTTTCCACTTATGTTTATCTCAAATTTTAATTTTTAACTCTCAAATAGTTATCAAGAAATAAATAGAGATGGTCAGAATGACAAATAAAGTGGTTTTTGCTGTTTACAATTGTGGGATACAATTGCTTGAGGATGCTAACATAAGTCAAAATGCATATATGTGAACAGAAATGAGTTTGTGTCTTCTTTATTTAGTTAAATATATCTATATCCTAGAGCTCATAAGGTCTGTTAGTGCACTAACTGTGATAAATGAAGGTTTCCACTGGTTATCATAATAACAAAACTCTGACGTGGATTATACAGGGAATTTGCGGGATGCGTGAGGTGTATTAGGATCATACCTCCTCAAGTACTGCAACAATGCCCTGTCAAACCAGGCTTGCAGCAGCTCAGATGGTAGAAACACCTGGAGGCCTCGCTGCGACCAGAATATCCTGGCGATCCTTGAACGGCAGAGCCAATAACCACCACGGCATCACATATTTGTGTTACACTATATAGAAAGTTTTGTATACAATAGCTGATAATGCATCAGTGACATCATCACTCCGCCGGCCCGGCCCATCCCACTCCGGAAAGAATAGATGTGACCTTTTGCTTGCGTTGTTGCATGACAATGGTCCAGGGCTCGAGGCCACAGCGAGATGCGGGAATGCGGCGGCACAGCGAGGACTCCCGGCGATGGGCTGCGTCGAGTTTGTGTAACACTATATAGAAAATTTTGTAATATACAATAGCTGACAATGAGTGAAAGCGTTGAAGTGTATAAGTGAATTGTCTATCTTCTTTTATTGGCTTAACTTTTTGGGTTCTTCTGGTTAGTGCATTCACTCTAACAATGAAATCACTGTTGGCGCAGCCCCTCGTCACCTTGAGGCACTGGCGCAAACTGGCGACCTGACCATCTCGGTATCTCCTTATGAGGGAAAATGTCGTCCTTTGTACGAGTTCGCGATAAAAGATGAAGAAGTTTGGAAACATGATACTGAAAATGCTAGAAACGATTTGCAAAAGGCCTAGAAAGTCTCCATGAAGGAGAATCAATACCACCAGGTCAATCTGTTTCAGAGCAGCTCAGAGATACAGATTTGGATGGATGATATATAAAATCACTTTCGTCGCAGTAAATTCACATATGAACCAAAAGGGTTTATCTTCGAGTAAATTCACACCTTATTTCTCTTGTGGCACGGCCAGGTGCATCCACATAGATGATTTTTGGAATATGTATTGAATATTGTATACAAGATAGATTACGTATAGGACTTAGAGTTATATTAACAGTATAGGATAGAGTAGGAGTCTGACTCTTATCCGGTTCTCCTCATAAATATGAGAGGAGGGCTGCGCTGTTGTAACATGACGACATAAACACAACATGCCCACCGGGGGGGGGGGGGGGGGGGGGGGGGAAATACTGAAAAAAAAAA
>LAPY01002676.1:44818-59667 GCA_000970635.1 Eragrostis tef
TTCAGGGCAGCCGGCGAAGGCGAGTCGTACGTGTTAGGGAGCCGGTCGAGGCATAGCTGCGTCGAGCGAGCTTGTGCAGCAGCGTTACTATGCATATGATCAGGCACGCATGCATGAACGAACTACCGTGATACATTGACATGTCCGCCTGTGCTCTCCTTGAGTTAACTAATTTAGGCCTCCTTACTTTGCAATTTGCATACGTTTTGTAGTAGTCTGCGAGCGAGCGGCTGCGTGCCTGCTTCTGCCGCCGTTGGCCCGCGGTTTGCATACGTTTTGTAGTAGTCTGCGAGCGAGCGGCTGCGTGCCTGCTTCTGCCGCCGTTGGCCGTCGAATACAACTCAATCATCAATTTTTTTCCCGATGGCAAGGGGGGGCCGCGGCCCCGGCTGGCCCTCGTGTGGCTCCGCCAGTGCCACTGGGAATGGTGAATTTATGTCAAACCATCTTGACAAATCATCAACATAGATGGCATTCTTTTGACTGAGAATTTGATTTCAGAGTCGATTTTATGGTCAAGCTCTCTCTCTCTCAAGAACAAGACGTTTGATTTTTCAGATTTGACCGTCATGGACTGCAGACCCAATAAAAGGCGTGCATTTGACTGCCTGGTCAATTATCCTCTGGTGGTATCATGGACCTGTTACAAGTCTATCATCTGGGTCAGTGGGGCATCATTGGTTTCCTTTGTTTTCTTCCTATTTATTTCTATTCATCCATGATTCTCTACATGAGTTTTATTATATTAATATTATGTTTAGTGCCTCCTTTTCCTTTGGGCACCTACAAAGAGACCCCAATATAAGACCAAAGGTTTTCTTTATTGCCCCTCATAATCAAGTCACTCGGATGTGCTTGAGAAATAGGCTTGTGCTCCTTTGGAGTTTATTCAGCTCATTTTATTTAATTTTTGCTATGACTATTCCAATCTTTAGAGGCACCTTTTCAATACAAAAACCAGGAGCCATGTTTTTTACTTGCCTTTTTTTTTGCAACAATGCTTTTATCTGCTTAGAATTCACCTTGTGTCTCTAGGAAGTTAAGTTGAACACATTTTTTTTATGCGTGTCTCCATCGATTAGAAAACCACCAAATATGTTACTCCCTATATCCAGACATCAGCCTTCTTGTGGTGATTTTTGAATGCTGAATAAATGGAAGTCAATAATGAAATCTTGATGAACTAATACTACATAAAATACCCACTGGAAAATCTGTGTCTCATGTCATCACTTTTTAGATAAATACTGTTAGAGAGAAGAATGTAAAGAAACGAACATGGATAATTCATTTTGTATCGCCTCCAATGTGGAAGGGAATTATCTAAAAAAAATGTGGAAGGGAATTGTTCAGCGCTGGGTGCACCACAAAATGTACGCCAGAATATTTACGACCGGCCGAGGCTATCCGTTTCTCACGAATTTGGATTTGGTCCAAAAAGGACTTTAATTTTCTCCACATCGTCCTCCGCTTTAAGTTTCTCGCCCATTTTGGCTTTCGCACACCTACTGTCTGTCTCCTCCCACTGCGCCCGCAGGAAGAGACCCGAACGAACCAACGCCTTAACGAGCCACCCCCTCCTCCACGAATTCCACCAAAATCCCCACAGGTTTCCGCACGAATCCCTCCAATTCGCAGCCTTTCGCGTCTGCCCCGGGCCATTCCGTGCGGAAATTCGTGATAAAGCAGCGATTTTCCTGACTTTTTCTTTAGCTCCAGACCCCTTTTCCTTTTGACCCCGTCGGCCCGGTTCTTTATTGGTGCTCTCGATTGTGTTTCTCGTCGAAAGGCGCGGTTTTGGGAGGGCCTCAAGCGCGGATTCGGCTCCGGAGGCATCGATTTGATCCGAAGGTCAGGTTTTTCCCCAATTTCATTTCTTCGTTGTAGGTGTGGAAATTTTCGTTTCATCTTCTTACGGTGTTTAATTTGGTCAGATAAAGGAATCATGGCTTTGGGGGTAGATTTTTAGCCGGTTTTGGTCGGGGACTTGTTCGGGCAATCCGTCATGATTAAGCAAATCCTCGGCCGGCTTCCCAAGAAGCCGGCCAAGTCCGGCGAGAAGGATTTGGCCGGAGCCGGGTCGTCGCTGCCCAGCCCGACGTCGGATGCAAGAACAACGACGGATTTGACCATGTCAAGTAGGATTGTCAATCCGAACAATTATACCGCAGCGACCACAAATTCTGGCCAGAATTACAGTGCCAAGAACGCCGGTGTGGGTACCGGTGCCAGTAATGGATACACGGCCTCCATCGGGTATGAGGCACTTCCGAGTTTCCGGGACGTGCCTGCTTCTGAGAAGCCTGGTCTGTTCCTCAGGAAGGTGGCCATGTGTTGCGTGGTATTTGACTTCACGGACCCAACAAAGGATGTGAAGGAAAAGGAGATAAAGAGGCAGATGTTACTTGAGCTGGTGGATTATATCACCTCAGCCACTGGGAAATTTCCAGAGCACGTTATTCAGGAGGTCATCAAGATGGTGTCTGCAAACTTGTTCCGGGCACCGAGCCCTGCTCCAAGGGAGAACAAGGTACTTGAGTCGTTTGATATGGAGGAGGAGGAGCCTGTCATGGATCCGGCATGGCCACACTTGCAGATTGTGTATGAACTGTTCTTGAGATTTATTCAGTCTCCCGAGACGGATGCAAAGCTGGCCAAGAGATACATTGATCACGGTTTCATTATCAGACTTCTTGATCTCTTTGACTCAGAGGATCCTAGGGAGAGGGAGTATTTGAAGACAATACTTCACAGGATATATGGGAAGTTCATGGTGCACCGGCCATTCATCAGGAAGGCAATTAATAATATCTTCTACAGATTTATATTTGAGACAGAGAAGCACAATGGCATTGCGGAGCTGTTAGAGATTTTGGGGAGTATAATTAATGGTTTTGCTTTGCCACTCAAGGAAGAGCATAAGTTATTTTTAGTCAGAGCACTGATTCCACTCCATAAACCAAAATGTGTTAGCATGTATCATCAGCAACTGTCATACTGTGTAACTCAATTTGTTGAGAAAGATTGCAAGCTTGCTGATACTGTTATAAGGGGTCTACTCAAGTATTGGCCCATCACGAATAGCTCAAAGGAGGTAATGTTTTTGGGTGAGTTAGAGGAGGTACTGGAAGCTACTCAGCCAGCAGAATTCCAGAGGTGTATGGTGCCACTTTTTCGACAAATCGCTCGCTGTTTAAGCAGTTCCCACTTTCAGGTAAGACAAGATTGCAGAATGCCAACTATAAAATAAACATAAAAATGTATATTTGCTTATAGCTCGTGAATTTCTCATCTTTAAAATTATTGTTGATTTTGTGGATCAATATGTGCATGGGTCATCACTCTAGAATGCAAGTCAACTAAGCTGTAGAAACTGATAAATAATCATAAGTGTAAAGTCCACACTAGGTCTGTTCATGTTGATACATGAATGGTCATGTTGACCTTTTGGCTCTTTGTGCCTGTCTCTTCCACATGATGGAATGTTAGTAATCCAGAAGCTTTGTCCAACGTCCATACTTCTGAATATCTCCAAAAGTCAGTCTTCTTTTTCGTTCCAATCAAATTGTAATTTTCCGTTATAGAATCAGGCTACTGATTTTAACTGGTCTATGAATCTTCCTTTGTGATGCCTCAATATAATGACATGTCACAAGAATAATCTTACAGCAAGTATCTGAAGAACTGTACTGATCTAGAGACGGTTGGATAATGATTTGCAATGAGAAATCACTGTAGAAAACGGGGCTTACTGAAATATGTTTGCTATTTGGATGCCAATCTTCCTGTGAAGCCATTTTAACTCTTCACTAGCATTGTTTCATTCCAAACAGACTGTTTGAATAAAGACTCTAGGCATATTTAGAGTCATTCCTCATCATCTTATTCTTCCATTCCTTTGAAACGTAATGTTAAGCTACTTATGAGATTGAAGTAAAGTGGTGAACCTGTTACATGTTATGGAGCGTGCTTGTTTATTTCTTCCCAAAATATGGGTTTTAATACTTGAGTGAGTCAATTGAGAAAGCTGTCCTTTATCAAGGTTTCCATAAGTCATCAAGCCGTTTGGTTTTATGATTTTTATCCCTTGGCCACACAAATTTCGTTTTGAGCTTTATCATTCACTCAAGGAAGAGCATAAGTTATTTTTAGTCAGAGCACTGATTCCACTCCATAAACCAAAATGTGTTAGTATGTATCATCAGCAACTGTCATACTGTGTAACTCAATTTGTTGAGAAAGATTGCAAGCTTGCTGATACTGTTATAAGGGGTCTACTCAAGTATTGGCCCATCACGAATAGCTCAAAGGAGGTAATGTTTTTGGGTGAGTTAGAGGAGGTACTGGAAGCTACTCAGCCAGCAGAATTCCAGAGGTGTATGGTGCCACTTTTTCGACAAATTGCCCGCTGTTTAAGCAGTTCCCACTTTCAGGTAAGACAAGACCGTAGAATGACAACTGTAGAATAAACATAAAAATGTATATTTGCCTATAGCTCTTGAATTTCTCATCTTTAAAATTATTATTGGTTTTGTGGATCAATATGTGCATGGGTCATCACTCTAGAATGCAAGTCAACTAAGCTGTAGAAACTGATAAATAATCATAAGCGTAAAGTCCATACTAGGTCTGTTCATGTTGATACATGAATAGTCATATTGACCTTTCAGCTCTTTGTGCCTGTCGCTTCCACATGATGGAATGTTAGTAATCCAGAAGCTTTGTCCAACATCCATATTTCTGAATGAATTCATCTCCAAAAGTCAGTCTTCTTTTTCCTTCCAATCAAATTGTAATTTTCCATTATAGAATCAGGCTATTGATTATAACAGGTCTATGAATCTTCCTTTGTGATGCTTCAATGCAATGGCACGTCACAAGAATAATCTTACAGCAAGTATCTGAGTAACTGTACTGATTTATGAAGGTTGGATAACAATTTGCAATGAGAAAACACTATAGAAAATGTGGCTTACTGAAACATGTTTGCTATTTGGATGCCGATCTTCCTGTGAAGCCAGTTCAATTCTTCAATAGCATTGTTTCATTCCAAGCAGACTGTTTGACAGTGTAGGCATACTTAGTGCCATTCCTTATCATCTTAGTGCACCCACTTAATCTTCCATTCCTTTGAAATGTAATATTAAGCTACGTATGAGACTGAAGTAAAGTGGTGAACCTGTTGCATGTTATGAATCGTGCTTGTTTATTTCTTGACAATATGGGTCTTAGTACTTCAGTGAGTCAATTGAGAAAACAAGTGGTTGTCCTGTATCATGTTTCCAGAAGGCTTCAAGCCGTTTGGTTTTATCCCTTGGCCACACAAATTTCGTTTTGAGCTTTATCATTCTAAACTGATTTGTTTTAGCTCATTTTCTATTTGGACTGTTAGCATGTCAATTTCTAATGGCTACAAATGGCTTATCTCTTACTTGATATTTTATCTGATGATTTCATATCGCGTGTTTTTCCAGCAGTTATAGAGCGAGACATTTTATCTTGTGATTCCACTTCAGCAGTTTGCTATTGAAGCTAATTTGTTCTTTTTTCTGCAGGTGGCGGAGAGAGCTCTCTTTCTATGGAACAATGATCATATTGAAGGTTTGATCAAACAGAATAGCAAGGTGATACTGCCCATAATCCTTCCAGCGTTGGAACGAAATACAAAAGGCCACTGGAATCAAGCAGTTCAAAGTTTGAGTCTTAATGTTCGCAAAATATTCATGGACCATGACCCCACACTGTTTGAGGAATGCCGTAAGAAGTTTGAGGAAGACGAAGCTCAAGAAGCTAGCATGAGGTCAAAGCGTGAGGCTAGATGGAAGCGCCTAGAAGAAATTGTGGTGTCAAAATCTACTCAGTGAGTGTAACATCTTACCGAGGTAATAGTTCAGCAGGCTTCCTCTATCTAGTCTTTTGGACTGGATAGAAGCAGCTTTTTCTCGCGGGATCAGGTTCGATCAGTTATGTCAATGCTCATGGATGGCCGGGTGCCGTTTGTTAATTGTTCCCGAACATTTTACTCGCTGACATGTAAATCCGGGGTAGATGTTGGGTTGCGAAGCTTCAACCGGGCCTTGAGCTCTCTCAGTTGTGCGATCGAGTGATCGTCAGTTTCGTAATCAAGGGACAAAGAGGGGACTGATTCTCTGTCCTGCCTTCTGGGAGTTGTACGCGCTACAGCTATGTAGCCTGCAGCTCAGTATCTGATCGCGGACAGCTCGAAGCACTTATTAGTCCGAGTAGCACCGGCACCTGCTTACTATGTTGACTGTGATTTTGCTGAAAATGTAATGCTTTATGTATGCATGGTGACTTGAATCCTTGTCATGAAAATTTGTTTCCTGGTGTACATGTGTTTGCTTCCTCAGATGTATACTGGAATTTGGAATGAGCAATGCTCGTTGCTGGCTGTTTTTGTCGAAATGTGGTGTGTTGGACCTGAGTGATGGTTTGCCATTGGGGTCAGTTTTGGAGGAGCAGTTGTGAGCTATATATTAACCGCTTGATAAGCTTTACTCATTTTATAACTAGCAAACACTAGTACATTGCATAGTTTGGGGTGCAAGAATCATTTGGAGCCACACTTTGAAAGGGCCAAAAATGCTTTGTTGTTGGTAGTACTTGGTTCAGCTGCTTTAGCTTTGATGGCTGCAGAGTATCTAAAGTACCAAATGAGGTTCAGTAGTGGATTCAGCCCCATCTGAATATCCCACATACAAAGAATTTCCCCCCAAATGAATGCAAGAGTGTTATAACTCCTGAACTGATGAAAATTTTGTGTCACTTGGCCTCCAAAAAATTGTATTGTGCATCACTAGTGGACGCTAAGTTGCGTCTAGCTAGGCAATCGAAGATGAGACGCTGTGTTTGGCCAGTAAAATGAAACATCGTCCGCGTCCTTGTGAGTTTCCGCGTGCAGCGCTACACGCGTCGTCGTCGTCTGATCACGTCGGGAAGTTGGTGGAGACGCACAGCCGCAGCGTACACCGTGGCGTGGCTGATCGTCGCCAGCCGCTAGTAGTAGATCGAGTTCCGCACCGGCAGCTGCGAAGACGCGGTTATAGTTTTCCGGCGTCAACTCGTCAGTCATGGATGGTCGCCACGGCTCCGTGCACGCGGAAAATCAAGCAAAATCGCTTCCTGAACGCGTCGTGGCTAACGACGGCGTTGTAATCTCTGTTACATCACCGATACAACGACCGCACCATCATGCCGACGGTGGCCGCGCTTCCTGGTTCTGTCCCGCCCCGGGGCCGGGTGGGTGGTGCGTGAACAAAATGTCTCTTCAGGCAGCTACGGCAGATCACAAGCGTCAGAGCGTGCTGGTGAGGAAGCAGCAGACCGGGTCCTTGCAGCGTCAGCCGCGGTCTCCCCAGTCGCACGCGTTTTCCGTGGCGAGGATAGCTGTTAGTAAAAATCACGAAGAGTTTCCGGCCAGCTCGGGCTCGCCCGCTCTGGTCTGGTCGACGCACACGGCACACTGCAACGGCCTTGTACGCTGCCGCGGGTGCGCGTGCCCGGCGCAGTGTTCTGAGACATAGTCGTGACGAAGTAGTACGAAGAACAGGAGAAACTTCCCGGGGATGGATGCTTCAGTCTTTCAGAGTTTCAGACACAACGGATTAATAGATTTCGAGCATGGACAGTGCTTATCGCGGTGCCAGGGCTCCAAGTAAAGCCACTGAACTGAACCGTCGTAACATTGCAGTGTCAGGGATCCAAGCAAAGCAACCGGTGCTTGCAGATTACCCCTTTTTCTGCTTAATTGAACAGGTCCATATTCAGAGTACAATAGCTGCAGTACTGAACTGGGTGAAATGAATCCTAGCTGGTGCGAATATAGACGGATGTGATGTGATTTCTTCATCGGCATCAGACCACGGATACGGCGAAGTAAGGTGGGACGTAGAGCTCGCCGTCGCCGGAGACGAGGCAGCAAGAGGAGGACGACGAATGGGGGCGAATACGACGGCGAGGGGGGCTGGGACGGTGGCGAAGGCAGCGCATGTGGGATATGAAGTGGTGGGGAGGAGGGAGGTGGCTGGGATCCCGCGGTTGAGGGCTCGCCGGCGCCGGCGTCGCAGCCCCGGCCGCCGAGGTCCGGCTCGACGAACAAATGCTTTGTTTTAAGGGGGTTTCTGCAAATAGTCCGTTCAAGGGGGTTATGTGTAAATAATTGGATCGCGACTAACAATCGCGATCCAATCCGGGGGGCTAAGCGTAAAATACTGGATCGTGACTATTAATCGCGATTCCGTTTTGGGGGTTTGTGAAAAATAGTTGGATCGCCACTATTAATCGCGATCCAAATGAGGGGGTGTTTTACAAAATGTTTTAGACCGTAGTCAACCGTCAGGCGGCCAGTCCTACGCCGTTGGATGGAAACTGCGCGGTCCGGATGGAGGTTTGAATCCTGTTTAAGGCGACCTGACCACGGCGGCGCGCCGGCGGCCATGGCGTTCTCTAGCCACCCTCCTCCGCCCTCCGGTGAGCCCAGATTGAATCTTACAACTCCACTAATGCGTGCCCCGCCGACGAAGCCACGGAGGAATTCCTCTTTCGGTTGTGATTTTGGTCGATGCTCTGCGGGCTTCAATGCTGGGCGCGAGGTTCTCTGACGGAGGTGGAGGCTGTGGAGCCGGAGGCGGCGCGACGGGGATGCTCTAGGCCGAGCGCCTCTCCGGAGGAATTGAAACCGCGGAGACGAGGTGATGAAGTTTCCTGAAAAACCTCTTCACCTCTGAAGCCAGAACTTAAGAAGACAAAGGCCCAAATGCTTTGAGCACCGATGAATGCAAGAGTGGTGACTCCTCTCTGAACTGAAAACGATATGTCAGTCGTGAATGAAATACCAAGTTGCATCTGGGCAGTCGAAGATGAGACATTGGAGGAAACCAAATCCTGTGCTTGCAGTTGCAGCTGTGGATTTGGTTCCATCCAACACTCACCTTCAGCTTCCAATTTCTTCAGAGGAGTTTATGCTAGCTACACTACCTGAACCAGTGGTTATCTGAACAACTGAACATGAGATATTGGAGGAAACCAAGTCTTGTCAGACTTTCCCGACAAAGATTTGGTTCCATCCAATTCTCAAATTCAACTCCCAAAGTTTTTGGTTATGATGCACTCTCATGCTAGACAAGCTAAGTGATTTGCGTTGGCTGCTGATAGAGGCGCTGAAGATAAGATGTTGGAGAAAACTGAACTCACTGAAAGTGTCAAGAGACATGGGAGAGTTCAGTTTCCTACAACTCTTACTTTCGGAGCAATTAACATGTTTGGCTTGTGATGCTTCAAGCTTATAGGCTTGCTCTTTTATAAGCCACTAGTTCAATCTGACGAAGTTCATGTGCTATTCCATTCTAATATTCTCTAGCATGAGTAAAGCATGTTCGGAAAGAAGTACATTCAGCAGTTCCACTTTCTAACAGACTCTCAAGTCTGACCACAATTTTATTTTTTGACGGTAAAATGGTAGGTGCTCTGCCTGTGCATTACTAAGAGCAAGCCCAACGCTGGTCGAATCGACCGATAGCGCAGCCTGCAAACCGAGGTGGCGGAGAGAGAAATCACCGCTTGTCGCTCCTGTTCGAGACGGTCTGGACACACTCGCCTAGGCGTTGCTGGGGCCCGTTATGTCCCGCGTTGCTTTCTCTCCTGCAAATACTCTCCTTCTCTCTCACGGTGAAAGTTAAAATAATATTTTTAGGTGGTCAGACTGAGACTGCGTTGAGTGATATCGTTGGTAAACTCGTGTTCGACGGTCGCCGCATTGGCCTTGCTCTAAGAGCAGGCCTAATAGGTGTCGAATAGCCAAGCAAGATCAGAGTTTGTCAGATTTTGCAGGCAAAAGTTGGAGAGAGAAGCATGCCTTGTCGCAAACTGCAGCGACGGTCGCATGGGGTGGGACTGCAGGTGAGCCCAGTAGCAATGTTGAGACAAGTTAGTTATATGTTTTATCTATTTGTTTGTCTATAAAGACAAGTAATTGGCTCAATTATTGGGCTTGCTCTAAAAAGAAGATAGAAATATGCCTGTAGCCGGAGCAAACTGACCAGAAATATGCCTGTCACACTTTTGCAGTTCAGATAGTACTTCTGATTCCTGCATACCAGACCAGGCCTCTGATAAATCTGTATCAAATTTTAAGTTACTCCCATTTGTCCCCATTAACGATGCTAGTGCCATCTCCTCAGAGTAAAAACATGTTAATTACAATAAATCAATACTCTACAGACAACCACTATCACCGAACCGGCAGTTCTTGCAGCAAGAACTAACAGGTGAACGGATTCTCTGAGACCTTGTATCACCACGGCCTTGTAAGCTCTGCTTCACGGAAACAACGGACGCGCCATCGTGCCAACGGTGGCCGCGCTCCGTGGTTCTGCCCCGGGACCGGTGGGTGGTGCGCGAACAAAATGTCAGGAAGCTACGGACGGCAGATCAAGCGTCAGAGCGTGCTGGTCGCTTGGTCAGGGAGTAGCAGACCGGGTCCTCGCAGCATCAGCCGCGGGCTCGCCAGTTGCGGCATTAAACGTGCGTAAAAATCACGAGGAATTTCCTGGTAAGCACGGCCGCGGACGCTCTGGTCTGGTCGACGCACACCGTTGTCTTGTGCCGCTGTGCGCTGTGTTCTGAAACATGTCGTGAAGCACAAAGAAGATGAGAAACTTGCCGGGGATATGCATGTTTCAGTCTTTCAGACACTTGCCTTGAGCATGAACAGTGCATGTCGCGGTGGCAGGCTCCAACCATAGCAGAGCCACCGAACCGTCGTGATTACAGTGATCAGTTGATGAGTTGCGGTGTCAGTCAGGGCTCCAATGATGTGGCGTGGGCGTTTGGCGATTGCAGAGGAGAGTGCAACACCAGACGAGACTGTGGAAGGGATGGGAAATATGACGAAGAGGATATCAAGGCTGAAACGGCAATGAACTGTTCTCGCCGGACGGCAGAGGAAGGTCCTCCGCCACCGTGCCGAAGAACAGCCCACCCCAAGAGAGACTGTATTTTCTTCGATCCTTACAACGCTAATGACCTGCTGCCTTTATACTCCAGGCGCCTGCTAACTGAAATCACAAACTAAGGAACAAACTAACAAGCAACTAAGATCTTCTTATTATTCCTCAACAAACGCCGGTTTGTGCTTAGCCACTTTCCTCTTGTGCGTTCCTGTGTTCCCGGCGACGTCGCTGATAAGTGAGGCCCACAAATGAGTCCACAACACCAAACAAAGCAACCGGTGCTTGCAGAGCGCTGCTGTGATGCCAACTGCGGTGATGCCAACAACAGAGCGCTGCTGGAGGCGCAGCCACGCCCACTCGCCGACAGCGTACTCCACTTCACGACGCGCTTGATCTTGATAAGTCTTCATGGTGTCCTGGGCGTGCAGCAGCCTTTCCTTGATCTCGGCCAGGAACTCGTCGCGGTCCAGCAGTTGCCGTTCGACCGCGGCCACACGCGCCGCGCCCGGCTGGAACGACACCAACGTCGGCGGATCGCGCCCGTAGACGACGCGGAAGGGAGAGCACTTGGGCGCCGTTTGGAACGACGAGTTGTAGCAATATTCCGCCCACGGCAGCCATTGGAGCCACGCAAGTGGGCGGTCGCCTGCGAGGCAGCACAGGTACATGGTGATCACCCGGATCGTCACCTTCGACTGGCCATCCGTTCATCCGTTTGAGGGTGGAAGGCTGAGCTCATGTGCAAATACACGCGGGCCAGATTGAAGAGCTCGGACCAGAACGCGCTGGTGAACACCGGATCCCGGTCACTGACAATGGAGCACGGAAATCCATGGAGGCGAACGATGTTGTCGAAGAACGCCTTGGCGACCGATGCCGCCGTGTACGGGTGCCCGAGCATGATGAAGTGGGCGTACTTGGAGAAGCGGTCGACGACGGTCAAGATGACCGACTTGCCGCCCACCTTGGGAAAGCCTTCCACGAAGTCCATGGCGATGTCGCTCTACACCTCCGACGGCACCGGCAGGGGCTGGAGCAGGCCCGTAGGATGTAGGTGTTCAGTTTTGTTGCGCTGGCACACCACACACCCCTGGACGAAGTCACGCACCCGCCTGTGCGCCTGGGGGCTGAAGAAGGAGGCGCGCAGTCGGTGCAGTGTCTTCTGCGCCCCCTCATGGCCGGCCGCGTGGGCATCCTCGAGCAGCTGTGGCCACAGCTTCGAGGCATCCGAAACAAAGACGCGGCCTTTAAACAGTAGCAGGCCGTCGACGTCCTGCCAGCCATCAGCCGCCGAGCCCGCGGCGAGCTTGTCGCGCAGCTCCTGCGCTTGCGGGTCGTGCGCCGCCTCCTCCCGCAGGGTGTCAAACACTGAGAACGTCAGTGCCGAGATGGCGTGGGACGCCATAGTCTCCTCATCGCGCCGTGACAGGGCGTCTGCCACCGTGTTCAGTTTGCCTGGGCGATACTCCACAGTCAGATCGAAACCAAAGAGCTTGCTCACCCATGTGTGCTGCGGAATCATCGACAGGCGCTGGTCGAGGAGGAACTTGAGGCTGTAGTGGTCCGTGCGGACCGTGAACTCGCGTCCTCACATGTATGGCCGCCAGTGGCGCACCGCCTTGACGAGCCCGATGAGTTCCCGCTCGTACGCCGGGAGCTTGGCGTGGTGCGGCGCGACGGTGCGGCTGAAGTAGGCCACCGCGCCATCCCCTTGGTGCAGTACCGCGCCGAACCCGGAGCCCGAGGCATCGCAGTCCACGACGAAGCGCTTGGTGAAGTCCGGCATCTGGAGCAGCGGCGCCGTCGTGAGTGCCGTCTTGAGGTCAGCGAAGGCGCTGTCGGCGGCCGGGGACCAGGAGAAGGCTTCGCGCTTCAGGAGCGCGGTCAGTGGGGCCGCCACGGCGCCATACCCCGCAATGAATTTGCGGTAGTACCCTGCCAAGCCGAGGAAGCCGCGGAGTGCTCGCACCGTGCGCGGACGCGGCCATGCCTCGACCGCGGTCACCTTGGAGGGGTCCATGGCCACGCCGTCGGCCGTGATCACATGGCCGAGGTAGGAGACGGTCTCCTCGCCGAAGGAGCACTTGGAGCGTTTGAGGACGAGGTTGTGCGCGCGGAGCACCTAAAACACCGCCTTGACGTGCTGCAAGTGTTCAGCCCAGGACGAGCTGTACACCAAAATGTCGTCAAAGAACACAAGGACGAATTTGCGAAGGAAAGGCTTGAGGATGTCATTCATGAGGGACTGGAAGGTCGAGGGAGCGTTCGTCAACCCGAACGGCATCACCAAGAACTCGAACAAGCCTTGATGCGTGCGGAACGCCGTCTTCTCGATGTCGTCCGGGTGCATGCGCACCTGGTGGTACCCGCTGTGGAGGTCCAGCTTTGTGAAGAAGCGCGCCTCGCGGAGCTCGTCCAGCAGCTCGTCCACCACCGGAATAGGAAACTTGTCCTTCAATGTGTGCTCATTCAGGGCTCTCTAGTCGGCGCAGAAACGCCATGTCTTGTCCGCCTTCCGCACCAGCAACCCGCGATCGGCGCCATTCCCGGCAGCAACCTGATGCGGTGGTCGTGGCGCCGAGGAGGAGGAAGACCGCGTGGCTCGACGAAGAGGTCGTCGAAGGAGGACAGCAGCGCCGACAGCTGCTCCCGAGTTGTCGACAGGGCCGAGCAGCTTGTGGTGGTCCCGTCCACACCCGTCCAGCGCACCGGGTGGCCATGGCGCCAGAAGGACATGGAGAGGCCGTCGAAGTCCCACAGGATGGGCCCCAGGGAGCGGAGCCAGTGCACGCCGAGCACGACGTCGAAGCCCTCGAGTGGGAGGACGTAGCAGTCTGAACTCCTCTTTGTCGATGGAGACCGCCGTGCGCGGGCAGACACCCGGGCTGGCGTCGCGCTCACCATTGGCCACCTTGATGGAGAGGCCAGGACGCGGCGACACCGGCATGCCGATGCGACGCGCCACGGAGGTGTTGACGAACGTGTGGGTGGAGCCGGAATCGACCAGGGCCAGCAACTCCTCCCCGCAGATCTTGATCTTCAACTGCATCGTGTTCGCGACGCCGATGCCTGTGAGGGCATGTAAGGAGATGCCGAGCTCGTCCGCGACGCTGTCGATGTCCTGGTCGTCCTCAAGCTCCAAGAGAAAGACTCCCTTGCCGGCGCACTTATGGCTCGGCACGAACTTCTCTGGGCACCAATAACACTCGTCCTTGGCGCGCTTGGCTGTGATCTCGTCGGGAGAGAGGCGGCGGAATCAGGGGCGCGACGCCGGGGCCGCTGTGGAAGCCGGCTTGTTCTGGCCACGCGCGGGTGCGGCGGGCGGCTTGGGTGGTGCTGGTGCAGGTTTGGCTCCTGTCTCCGGCAGGCCGCGCTGCTCGTAGGCGCGCGCGATGCTCATCGCCGACTGGAGATTCGTCGACGCCTGCAGTTCCACGTCGGTGCGCAAGGGTTGACCCAGGCCCGCCGTGAACAGATTGATCTGTTGCGGGACCGTCAGGCCCTCGCAGCGGCACAGCAACGCCAAGAACTGGCGCTGGTAGTCTTCCACGGAGCCTGTTCGCGTCAGCTCTTTGATCTCCGCCAGCCCGTTGGAGCGGATTGGAGGCCCGAAGCGGAGGTTGACGAAGTCGGCGAAGCGGGGCCACGACAAGATGCCGTGATCGCGCTCAAGCGCATAGTACCACTGCGGCGCGACGCCGTCGAGGTGCAGAGATGCCAACCACACCTTTTCCATGTCGAGGGTGCTCATACCCTGGAAGTACGACTCACACTTTGTGAGCCGCGTGAGAGGATCGGACTCGCCGTCGAACTTGGGGAAGGAGACCTTGGGCAGGCACGATCCGTGTTGGCGGGGGGTGTCGTGCCATCCGTGTGGCC
>LAPY01002676.1:65999-77060 GCA_000970635.1 Eragrostis tef
CCGACACCGTGTTGCCGTCAGTACAAATCCGGCACGCGGTTGCCTTGCCGGACCAGATCATCCTAATCCTCAAGGACGGGTCGGTGCTGCCACCTCCTGACCAGTTCAAGTGCCTGTACTCCCCTGCCAACTCCTCGGAGCTGCGCCGCCCACCCCTCTCGGCCGTCTCCTTGCCGGATGGACCCAGCCTCGTCCATTGCCCGGCCGGATCATCATCTGATGTTGCCGTATCACTGTCATTGTCCCTGTCTCCTCCGGTGGCACCACTGCAATGGGACAGGCTTGTGTACACCGCACTTATTGACAGCCGGGACAACTCCACCGTTGTGTTCGCCAAGGGGATGAATCTCCGGCCAGGTCGTCTGGGTGTGGCGTCGCGGTATGAGTGCGTCTTTGGCCGCGACCTGTCGAAGCCGAAGCATGTGCTCACCTCCCCTGTGATTTCTGCTGCCCAGGAGGTATTCCGGTGTGTGACACCAGTTCGGATTCGCCGGTACCTCAGGATGACAACTGACACCAACAGCAAGGGAGAGAGTGATGAGAAGCCTATGTTGGTCTCCATCAGGACCAAGGGCCGGGGGAGCTCTACACTTCCCTCAATCACTCAGCCTGAGCCTCTTCCTCGGTATAACAGGCATCGGAGGCAAAAGGCACACTCAATGTGTGTATGCACGATGCTGCGCAACCAAGCAAGGTTCCTCAGAGAATGGCTCATCTACCACTCACATATTGGTGTTCAGCGGTGGTTCATCTATGACAACAACAGTGACGATGACATCGAGCAGGTTCTTAACAGCATGGATCCATCCAGGTACAATGTGACACGCCACCTGTGGCCATGGATGAAGTCGCAGGAGGCTGGATTTGCTCATTGTGCTCTCAGGGCCCGGGAGAGCTGTGAGTGGGTGGGATTCATCGACGTCGACGAGTTCTTGCACTTCCCTGGTAACCAGAGTCTAGAAGATGTCCTCCAGAACTACTCAAACAGACCACAGATTGGTGAGCTCAGGACGTCGTGCCACAGCTTTGGTCCTTCAGGTCGAACTAAAATTCCCAAGAAGGGCGTTACAACAGGTTACACCTGCCGGCTAGCTGCGCCAGAGCGCCACAAGTCAATTGTCAGGCCAGACTTACTAAACCCATCACTTATCAATGTGGTGCACCACTTCCATCTGAAAGAAAGGGTGAGGTATGTAAACATTGGTCAGGGAGTGATGCTGATCAACCACTACAAATACCAAGTCTGGGAGGTGTTCAAAGATAAGTTTTCTGGGCGTGTCGCTACCTATGTTGCTGATTGGCAGGATGAGGAGAATGTCGGATCGAGGGACAGGGCACCAGGGTTAGGGACCAAACCGGTGGAACCAGAGGACTGGCCTAGGCGATTTTGTGAAGTGTATGATACCGGTCTTAAAGATTTTGTGCAGAAAGTGTTCACAGATCCGGACTCTGGACATCTTCCATGGTAGATTGTAAACAGTGTATTTGCTCTGGCACGGCACATATTACATGACTTGGAGACACACAGACAAGGAAAGAAGATACAGGAAAGGAGTTAGTTAGATAATTTAGTTTTATGTTCTTTGCTGTTTTTTATTTCATCCATTCTTTTACATATCTAAGAGGGAAATGATTCTTTTGTAGATACAGATAGGTAGCATGTCCACTGTAAGTTACGTCGCTGATAGGGAATGCAATTGATGAGTACTTGACTTTCTTCCTTTGTCCGTTATTTTACCTTGCCGTACGATCTTATACTTTAAGTTTCTGCATTGGTTAGATGATCACCAAATCTGTAACTGCAAACAAATTAGTTATGTAGAAGACTACAATTCGTTCCAGTAATCACGAATTGGTGGCTAGCAGCTTGTGAAGAAGACAAGGATGGTTCACCTTCCTTGATGTAGTGGTCCTGGAAGAATATTTGGCTTCTCCAGGAATTCACACCCAGAATATATTGCTTTTACTTGTTTTTTACTTTACATTTACATAATGACAACTTTGTGCTTAGCATCTTTAGATGTAATTAGCAGTTTTGGTAAAGTATTTGCTTGTATCGAATAAGCAAGTTTCTTAGATCAAGGAAAGAACCTGATCAACATCCATATCACTCATAGCCGTTGTTTCCTTCTCCATCTCATACCAGATGAAACCTAAGGTTTCTTTCACCTTTTACTTTAGTGCCATAATATTCATACTTTATTGTCTGAAGTTCCTTGACAGGATGGCCTTGTGTGGATTCCAGGGTCCCACTTCTTTATTTTTCCACTAAACATAGGTTTATTCGGGACAGGTTTATCATAGTGTCACAAGCAAGGGGAAGCAACCAGGCATAGCCTTTCCAGTATCCTATCCTCTAACCTCCCAAAATCAAGCCCTTGTTTTATGTGTTTGTTTTGCTGTACTAATCAAGGTATGGACAACAGGACAAAAGCTGGCAGTGTGTGCGTTCGTTTGGTGCCTTCTGGGAATGTAGCTATCTGACGATTTCTTTCAAGGAGCTCAGACGGGGCTCAAGGAGTAAACTACACATTTCGACCTTTGAATTGGCCGTTCGGTACCACATTGGGGTTCAGTAGAAAACTCTAATGTCCATATGTAGCAGCTTATAACAATAATACAGCAATGCATGTATGTGGACATCTGAGCTGCCATGAATACCTGGACACTGTTGTGTTGCTAAGTTGGGAGCTTCATTACTTTTTCTTTCCAAAAAAAAGAAGGTCCTTTTGCTGGACAACACAACAACTTTGCCTAAATTTTGTCCTCCAGAAAAAAAGGTTGGGGTTTCTGGCGGGTATGCTGATTGCTGGCACGCTACTCATTTGTCCTCTGCCTCCGGTACAGCGGACGGAGATCACTTTGCACCATGAATTTCCACTAGCTGCTGTGAAAAACTATTGAATTATCGCCTGCTCAGTGGTCAACGCCTGTTGGAGGGATGAGATTGAGCTGTGGCCAAATGCATTGCAGCTGACTGCGCACAAGATGCTGATGTACCAATGGGCATGACTGTTCATGCATGATATGGCCATATGGAGCAGACTATTTCAGATCTACCTGAGATTTCACAGGTTGAAATGGCTTGGGTTGAGCTCCGATTTCATTCTTTGCAGATCTTCCGCATAGATTCTTCTACTTGCCAGCGCTATTCAATTGAGAGCTTTTACTAGGACATTATGTGCTCATTTAAGTATACACGTATATCACCGACCGCTTCATGTAAGTAGCATGCAGCTCCAAGGAGCCAAGGACCAAGTCATTTAAAACTTCCTTTCTCTTTTTTACCTCACTTCACGACCTGGACGCAATAGTTTGACTGAAGTCACTATTCTAAGGTAAGGAAATGGCAAGTTGCATGTTGCGTCTTTCTAGATCGTCGGCCGGTGTCGGTACGGGCAAGTACACCATCGCTGACCAGCTGACTATTCACCCCTTTGGCTTCCAATTCACAGCTCGTGTCAAGGCACGTTTACAAATCGTCTCTTCATTGGGCAGGCGGCCAAAATGACTACCTCTTCTGTTGGACCAAGGATAAACTGAACGAGATGCAGCATTAGTAGAAGGACAATGAAAAACAGACGAACGAAACAGTGATGGCAACGGCGAGGCCGTCGGAAGCTGCCGCGTTGCTGACACTAGTTCCAGAAGAAATCCGCGCTTTTCCGTTGCTGGGCTGGAGCATTCGGCAAGTGAACTGGTAGCGTCCAACCCTGACAGCTGCCAACTCAACGAACAGAATGGAACAGCTGCCTAATAACACCGAAACCTCACGTGGCAAAAAAAAAGCATGAAATTACAGGAGAGTGCCACGAGATTTCTTCTTCGTTGTTCTTCCCTCCCATCATCCTCATCATTTCGTTCACGTCGATTTTGCACACGTTTCTGGCCAGCAAACGGGCACTCTTGGCAACCCAGCACCAGATGTTCGTTAAGTTTTATCTACATCAAAGGCTCAAAGCTAAGTCATGAAGGAAGCCATCGTATTCAATAAAGAATTATGTTACCTCTGTCTATTGTTCTCTGTACCCAACTACAAAAGACTAGGCTTATTCTATTTGTCTGTTACTAGCACTACTTAGCCACAACAAAAATCAGCCGCAGCCTAATCTTATTTGAGGACCAGCTCATTTCTGGACAGCAGTACAAGCAATATATCATTTAATTCATATCACACCTGATGCCATCATCTCAAATGAATGCAACAGGCAACTGCGTCACAGCAGAAATCAGGAAGCCATGTACTTCACCCATGATATAAACCATTCATAACAACTGGACAAAGCTTTACACCCAGGATGCAAGCCCACAATGCGTTGGTCAACAATCAGCTGGAAATGATTAGCAACACCTACTTAGTTTCCTCCAACTATAAACAAAATAGAGCTGGAAGTGTCAAAACTTTTCACCAAACAAAAACCATGGATTAGTTTCTTGATTATCTATCTGTAAGAAGGAAGCTTTCCCCCAGGAAGCTCCCAGTTGTCATTTTTGTCATCGTCCTGCTCCTTGGCCTCCTGCGCATCATCGAATGGATATGGACCCTTGTAATGTCTGCAACAGAATGGACGCGGTCAGTTAGGAGAACTGTGCTGCATTATTGAGCGAAATAAACTCAAGGTGCTCGAGATACCCCTCGTGGCTGTGAAAAGCTTTCAACAGTCTACTTGATTCTACAAATGGTGTTTGATTACGGAATTGCAGACTCATACATGCCAGGGTTGCACACCCACGTTCTCATGACCAACTTGAACACCAATATAATAACACAAATTTGATGCTGATGGCCCACAAAACAGTAAAGTAAAAAAACAAAATGACCTCTGACAGGGATCATTTCACATGCACAATTACTTACATATGCCTAATCTACTGTGGCACCTTCAGGATCATGACCCTAAGCAGTTGCTAGTTGGAATGCTAATATATCATTAATTTGACAGATACATACTTCCATTGGATGGTCAACGAAGCAGCCTGAAAACCTACATGAATCTGCTTTGATTTTGGGAAATAAATATTGCTATCAGGTGATCAACATGGCAGCGTGAAACTACATGAATCTGCTATTCTGCTGTGCTTTTAGCAAATAAATATTGCTATCAGATGATCAACATGGCAGCCTGAAACTACAATAACTCACTGCTTTATGCGTAACAACTTCGCAGATAGCATTAATTTGCTCACTAGTGTGTCAAAAGTGGCGGGGTTGAAATGTGCCTTTTGAGTTGCCAGATACCATTCTGTCACTTTGATACTCCTTTGTACCACAACGGCCCAGGACTGAAGTACTCGGTTGGCGATGGGGATGATCTGAGGTGGGAAATATTGATACAAACACAATTTCTGTAACCACTTGTTATATTGATGCACCTTACGCTTCTATATCATTTTTTGCTACGCACTTTTGTTTGTTGTAACATTATTAGTGAAATGCAGATCCTTATGTTTGAATATCTGCTTTCAGTCATGTATTCAGGTGGCTCATATTCCTGGTCCCTTGTTGTTTGATGCTGACATAATTCAGTTGTTTTGTAATGTACATCGTCCAATGCTAAGATGTGTCATTTTAACTTGAAAATACAATGTGCATGTATCACATATCATTTTTTAAATTATGCACTATGTTGTCACTCATTTTATCATGGTACTCCTTAATATAAGTGGCTCCCGCTAAGGTAGTCCCAAATAACTGTGGACCGTCCATTTGAGTAGATCTCGAGGCAAAAGATAAAGTCTTGCACCCTAGGGTGCAAGACTTCACCCATATCAGACTTTTATTATTTTCCTTTTTTTGTTTTGGAAAGTATGCATGATTAATGGAAAGAGACCCATGTAAAGCCAATTAACCAGATATTTAGCTATTTGCCTATTTCTATTTCATAGACGTGATATAGGATTTTTTTAGGAAAATGTGCCATGCTACCATGCAAACAATCGTAACATGCATGGCTAACTGAATTGATCAGTTGAAGTTTTAGGGGAAAAAAAAAGGAGCCGGGAACTACATGAATCTGCTATTCTGCTGTGCTTTTAGCAAATAAATATTGCTATCAGATGATCAACATGGCAGCCTGAAACTACAATAACTCACTGCTTTATGCGTAACAACTTCGCAGATAGCATTAATTTGCTCACTAGTGTGTCAAAAGTGGCGGGGTTGAAATGTGCCTTTTGAGTTGCCAGATACCATTCTGTCACTTTGATACTCCTTTGTACCACAACGGCCCAGGACTGAAGTACTCGGTTGGCGATGGGGATGATCTGAGGTGGGAAATATTGATACAAACACAATTTCTGTAACCACTTGTTATATTGATGCACCTTACGCTTCTATATCATTTTTTGCTACGCACTTTTGTTTGTTGTAACATTATTAGTGAAATGCAGATCCTTATGTTTGAATATCTGCTTTCAGTCATGTATTCAGGTGGCTCATATTCCTGGTCCCTTGTTGTTTGATGCTGACATAATTCAGTTGTTTTGTAATGTACATCGTCCAATGCTAAGATGTGTCATTTTAACTTGAAAATACAATGTGCATGTATCACATATCATTTTTTAAATTATGCACTATGTTGTCACTCATTTTATCATGGTACTCCTTAATATAAGTGGCTCCCGCTAAGGTAGTCCCAAATAACTGTGGACCGTCCATTTGAGTAGATCTCGAGGCAAAAGATAAAGTCTTGCACCCTAGGGTGCAAGACTTCACCCATATCAGACTTTTATTATTTTCCTTTTTTTGTTTTGGAAAGTATGCATGATTAATGGAAAGAGACCCATGTAAAGCCAATTAACCAGATATTTAGCTATTTGCCTATTTCTATTTCATAGACGTGATATAGGATTTGTTTAGGAAAACGTGCCATGCTACCATGCAAAAATAAAGAACATGCAGTGTTCTCTTTTGGAGGCGTGCCATGCAACAATATTTCTTGACGCCCATGCTGTCATGCAGGCCATGAAAACAAAGAACATGGACTAGCCCTCTAAGAAGTCTTAATTTAATTTTAAATTTAATTACTTTCCAAACGGAAATTGTTTTTACTCACAAAAAAAACAATTATTTTGTTGGAAACAAACCCGGGTGACCGGGTCGGATTCAGCTGGATGTGTTTACGACTAATCGAATTGATTGTGAACATGTGACATGGATTTGTTTCACGTAACAATTTCTATGAGTAAACAATCGTAGCATACATGGCTTTTAGGGGAAAAAATGGGAGCCGGTGCGGAATAACTAGAGGAGATTTTCCTTCCTTGTGTGAGCGCCGGTTCCTTTTCCTTATTCTTTTTATTTATTTTTTCGTAAATTTAGAATTTTCTTTAAAGAATGTGATGGATATTAGGTCCGGAGTTTTAGATATTTAGTTGCCCGAGGAAAAAACGTGAGGATATATTACCGATTTGATTCCTATTTTCAGTTAAAGGATATTGCATTGGTTTCCTATTTCATGCATTTATTTTTTTATTTTTATTTACTTTTAATTTAAAAAAATCAAGGGCTCAGATTGATTTCTACTCTTGCACCCTAGGGTGTAAGAGTTGTGAGAGGGACTACCGTAACACTGCCCATATAAGTTAGTCATCACAAATTCAATTTTGCACTATAATAATGGCATTGCTCACTGTAAGTCATCACAAATCCAACTCTCTCAAAGACTTGAATCACAACTAGAACAATAACGTATGGGGACCATAGAAGTTGAACAAGAAAAGTGATACACATCAGCAATTTCGTGCGATTTGTAGCATTTCAAGTGCCAAGTAAATGCATATGGGCAGTGGAGACCACATCATCTGAAGTTCTGAACCAAACAAATACGCACAAAATGACAAATAAACTGATCGAGTTTGGCCATCGCCACCACATCATAGCGGCGAGCGAGTGGCCGATCGAGCGGGGAACGCACCTCCGGCGGTACCTCCGGGCGGCGGATCGCGCCTTGCTCTTGCGCCTGTCCCGCGCGTTCTCGTGCCTCCGCCGCCGCCTGACCTCCTCCATGACGCCCGCGCGCGCCACCTCCCGCGTGAACGCCCGCAGGAGCTCCTCCCCGTTCACGTCCTCGCCTCCCGCGTCCGCCTTCGCGTTGTGGTACTTCGGGTTGGCCGCCGGCACGACTTGCCGCCGCGCCGACATTGCGGGAGGAGGGGATCGCCGTGGGAACGACACAAAGGATGCGTGGGTGTTGGCGTGGAAGGTTGGGGGTTGGCGCAACGAGAAGCCCGCTGCGGCGGCGGCGGCGGAGGTGGCGGCCATCGCGGTGGTTGTGTGCCCGGTCGCCGGCGAAAGACGGAGCGGACGAGGACCTTGTCGGAGCCCGGCAGTAGGCCCCACTCACTGTATAGGTTTGACTGACTGGTGGATCCGATGGGCTTTGGGCCCCAATTCGCTTTTCGGACCGCCAGACGCCATTTTTCATCCATTTTTAGCCCATGATGAAAACAGGCCCGTTACGTGGACCAGCCCATTGAAGAGTCCGGCATCTCTGCAAAATAATAATAATAAAAAATGTAAATTCACCTCAGGCGGTTGATCTTGAATCAAATCCAAACCTGAGCTTTTGATTGAAGTTGCTACGAATTCAGACTAGAGCGATTTATAGCAGATAGGTACAATACAGTATTTAAATGGGGGCAAATTCATCGCCGTATACAATGTGTGTTATTTTGGACAAGAATAAAAAGTCAAGAAGAAGAAGGACTCACGAATAATCGTACAAGCAAGAGTGTAGTGCCACAACAGCGGGCATTATAGTGTCTTCTAGCACCGCTGCTTGAGTGAGACAAGCGTCTTGAATATACCGATCCACGAGCACGCCGGTGACGGACAGGATTGGGAATGTGGCGATGAACTTGTTGTAGACGAACTTGCTGACGGCCCTGTGGCGCTTGTACGCTTCGAGTTCGATACCCTCCAGGGCGGTGAAGTACCGGCCGCCAAACTAAGGGCGTTGAAGAACGCGAGCGCCTGTGCGTTGCTCGGCGTGCCGTGCATACAGCAGGCGGCGCCCGCCCGGTACCACGCACGAAGGCGTACGTACGTCCGCCTCCCAGCACCGACCGACATGTTCACGAGCCAGCACGGACAGCGACGTCAGCTCGTCCCGGATCGAACCAAGCCTCCGTGCTCGGGGTCAGCCATCCGTCCGGATGCCGCTCTGCAATTTAGATGCGCTAGCTCCACGGCGCTTTCTGCTGCACAGTGTCACAGGCGGCAACTTTGGCATCCTCGGGCGGCGGCAGTTGGTTGTCGGTGCCCTTAGATTCCGGCTGCGGTGGACTCGGCGGCGGCGCGGCGCAGAAAGTGAGATCGAGCCGGACCGGCGTGCCGTCGCTCATGACGACCTCTCCGCCCTCCCGCTCCAAGACAGGAAAGCGCCACCAAGTCCCCCAAAGTTATCCATCCGAATACGAGCCGCACGTATCGGATCCAACGGCTCCGAGGCACCAATCGACGCTATTTCGAATAACGACCGCCCCCGGGCCTCCTCTGCTTCCTTCGCCAGAGCGCCGCCGCTGCTGCGTTCCCGCTTCTACTCGCGACCATCCTGTCACCGCGTGATCTCCTGCTCTCCGGCCTGCCTCCGCGACGTCGAACATTGATTCATGAGGTCGTACGTCCAGCATCGCATCAGCATCCAGCTCCGTCGGTCACTCTCCCTTCATCCAGCGTCTCTGCGCGGTCCTGGCGACGCCGCGTATCCCATCCTCCATCGGGGTCTTCCCTTCCGTCGATGCGACCGCCGCGACGTAGACAGGACGCGAGCTTCACCTGGCTCCGCCTCCATGCATCTTCTCGAGGTTCGGCGGGCGAGCTGCGCTGCTGGTGGTGGTATGGCCGATGCCCGCCACGCTCGATCCCTGTCGCCAGCGCGCCGCCGATCCCGACCAAGCATGCAGGCCGCGCGGGAAGCTTGGTGTCCGACCGCCTTACCGAAATCGGCCTCCAGCCAGCCTCGCCATCGCCGTCGTCGCTGGCCATCCGCTCGTCAATGGCGACGATCTATTGCGTCGGCACCTACGTCGTGGATGAATATTGCTCGTTCGTGCGTCTTCGGGGCGAGCGCCATGGATGAATGTCGTTCTCGTGCCTGCGACGCCGCGGCCGTCGAGGCCATCGTGGTCGTGGTAGTTGTGCCCGCCGGCGAAGGACAGAGGTCACGGAGCGGACGAGGACCTTCTCGGTGCCCGGCTGCCCGCCCCACTGCCTGTATAGGTGTCACTGACTCGTGGATCCGATGGCCTTTGGGCTCTGACTTGAAACGCCTCGAGTTCATTTTGGTCGTAGCGACGATGTAGCTCATCCCTCCTAACAAGTTCAACGTAATGGGCCTGTATACGACCGAAACGAACTAATTTTGTTGCAAAAAATGTAGAGATAGTATCATGTTACTCATTGAAAAGATCAGTATAAAGCTTGCTGTAGGACTGACCCCGGCGTGGGAGAGCCGGCTGCATGGAATTTACAATTTGGATATATTTTTTTGGAAAAAGTTTAACACATTTAGACTTTTGAGAAAGAAACTTGTCTAGAAACGGACCATTTTTCTACGCACCGCATGATTTGACGACCAGGTTAGGTGGGTGGGCGACGCTCACTAATAGGAGACCTGGTCGCCAATGGTTTTAGGGCTCAACATGTAGTTCAGCACCCGAGGTGCATGTCGAGGTTGGCGCCAAATTATTTCATAGATATAGAAATCACAATATGCAATTGCAAGTTCTGTTGGCGCCAATACATGAGCAACATTAAGTAGGAGGAATACGGAGGATGGTCCTTGATTGCGTGATTGCTGAGCAGCTGGTGATTGGAATATTTAGAAAGCGGATGAGATATTAGGAGAAAAGATTCAAAGAAAGATGAAATTTGCTAAACCCTTTTTTTTTAAAAAAAGATGGTTGCACAATGATGATGATAATGTACATTCCCCGGTTGCATGATTGGTGACCATGGTTCACGCTGATGTTGTATACTATGAGCTCCAATTTTACCCACTTTGGGGAACTGATAGGGGTATTGTCGGATACCTGAGTTAGGGTATCCTAATCTAGGAT
>LAPY01002677.1:17678-28468 GCA_000970635.1 Eragrostis tef
AAAGGGGGTGGGGGGGGGGGTCCCCCCCCCCCCCCCCCCCCCCCCCCTCCACCCCAAGGTCTAAACTTTTGCACTAGATGTCTTGAATTTACACCGCTTTTTGTTAAAAGTTTAAGATTTTGGGCCCTCTCAATCTAAGAATTTAGCATTACCAAACTTGCTTGCCCGGTTGGCCTCTCCAATGTTTGGTTCCTTGCTCTGTCGATATGACATTTGTTTTCAAATATATATCTTTTTGGGAAATTTGTCTGGCGGACACTCATAAAACGTGGCTTGACGTGGAAGACACTGGACCAATCGTTTTTGCCTGGAGGGCACCGCGAAATGGTGGATTTGTGTGGAAGACACCACGCGCCCATTTGCAGCCAGAGGGCAATGTAAATTGACATCGGTGCCCCTTGAGGCATCTCACGCTGGTTGATTAAAATAGCGAGGTGAATCGATGTGTTGACCTCATCCGTTAGTTCGGTCCCGAGCCGCCGCCATCTCCCAGCTCGTACCCAACGACGGCAACCTCGTGCGAACAGCTTGCCAGCCCAAATGTCCTCCGCTTCTTTAGTTCGAACTTAAGTTCAGTTTGCAACCAAAATATTTGAGCAATTGATGGGGCATGACTTGATAAGAATCTAGTACATTGTGCCATCAGACACAAGCCAAATAGTCGCTTAAACTTACAGGTCCAAACTGCAACGAAAATTGTTCAAACATGACCAAACAACTTAACATGTCAGTTACATTACTGGCATCGAAACAGAATGACATGAGGCAGTACTGCATCATCACAAAATGCTAGACACGAGATAGAACTACATCATTCTCCTTGCTGGCCTGCATCATCATAAAGCTTGATTTTCTTGGCCACTCTTTTTCCCCTACATTTGGACTGCTCTTTGCTGGGGTTGTCCTTCTCCTTTGCTTCAATTGCTAGTGCTCTTGCTTGGCTGCACATGACCAGGAAAAATAGTTAACATCCAGTGACAAGTACAATAAGTATACACAAAATGCTAACAAATCCAGGTTACCTTCTTGTCAATGCTCCAGGGCTGTCCATGATAGTAGCTGGCAGAAGATTGATTGGTGATGTAGGTTGGTCTTCTATTACTTCCTTCTTCTTCTTAGTTCTCACTCTCTTGGGCTTGGGAGGTGCTGGAGGAGGTGCATCACTGTCATACACAGTTTCATTGCATGTTTTCTGCATATGCCCATACTGTCCACATCTTTTGCATTTCTTTCGTCTCTTGTTTGCTCCAGATTCTCCTTCTTCGACTCCCTTGATCCTTCTAGTCCTTGGCCTACCAGCTGCCCTCTTGAGTTTAGGTGGCCACAGCTTGAAGCCTAAGTCAACTTTTGGCCATTGTGTCTTGTCAGGTATTGGCTCAACATGACCAACATAAGCAGCCTTGAATTTTGCAACAGAGTAGTAGTTGTCCACATAGTCTGCAAGGTCCCCATTCCAGTATGAACAAATCAAATTGATTGCATGAGTACATGGAATTCCAGTTAGTTGCCACTTGTTGCAGCTACAATGTTTAGCCGGCAAGTTGACTGTATGCCTCCATGGAGTCAAATCTCTGTGGACACCTTCAATTTCTGCTGTCATATCACGGCCTTTGTGTATCTTATATCCAGCCAACCCTCTACTCTTAGCATGCATGTCCTTCATGATGTGTGGGAGCACCTTTCCTATCAGCTTCTCTGTTAGCCTCCTTCTAACATACATCTTCTCCATAATCTTTTGTCTAATAGAATCCATGAGTTTTACAACAGGAAGTGATTTTAAATCCTTTATCCAATTGTTGAATGTTTCGACTATGTTATTTGTGACATAGTCACACTTGCTAGCCGAGGAGAAGAATGCCCTTGCCCACAAATGCTGGTGATTCTTCTCAATCCATGCTACTGCCTTTGGAGAGGATGCTTTCATCAAGTTGTAATGCTTTTCATAGTTCTGTTTGGTGTAAGCTCTGGAAGCTGGCTACAGATTTCTCTCAAACACTTCCCCATGGTACCTCTTCTGAAAATTCTTGAACAAATGTCTCATACATCTCCTGTGCTCCACTCCATTTGTAAACACTTGAGTAACAACAACATCAATTCCTTTGCCAGCATCAGTTGAGATCACTAATCCAGGTGGTGATCCAATAGCCTCTACTAGCTTAGTCATGAACCACCCCCAGCTATCCTTGCTCTCTGAATCAAATACTCCATAAGCTACTGGAAACATCCAGTTATGGCCATCAATCCCTATAGCTGCAGCTAATTGACCCTTCCATCTGCCTGTCATTCAGAAAGCCATCTATGCAAGGTTTCAAGGCCACAAACATCTTGGAAAACCTCATTCTTTTGCCAACCTGCTCATAGTCTATGTGAACTATGCTACCAGGGGACTTATTCTCTATCTCAGCCTTGAATGAAAATGCATAGTCAAAACTGTTATCCCATTTCCCTAATATCTCATCAAGAGCAAGTGCCCTGCCATTGTACACAACCCAATATGATAGCTTGATCACATACTTCTCTTCAAGCTTCTCCAACAAAGTTGCTGCCCCAAGGGTTGGATCATCCCTTAGCCACTAAACCACTCTATCCCTGACCCAGAACTGGTTAGCCATGCAGTTGGCCTCCACTGCACCTGTACTTTTGCAGTAGTGCTTGCGGGGTATCTTCTTAATCTGAAAAATGCAACAATCAGGTGTGGTTAGTGAACATACATTAATATTGAAAAATGTAAACAAAATATAATTTCAAGGCTTACCATCCATGTCCTTCCATCCTGCAGTTCAGATGCATGAATCCTCCACCTACACTTCTTGGCCTTGCAATGTCCTCTGTACCTCCTTGACTCACTCTAGTCAGCTGCAATTTCAATCTCATTTAGTATTGCAAATTGTCTAATTGCCTTCTTGAATGTTTCACCATCCTCAAATGTCACACCTACTTCAATTCTAGGATTTTCTAAGTCAGTCACATGGTCAAGAGTAAGACAGCCAGCCTCATCATCAACTGCACAATCATCGACATCTTCGTCATCAGAATCAGGGATGTAGTCAGAGTCGTCATCATCATCAGAAATCAAGTCAGCATGGAAGGCCTTCTCATCATCTACACTGACATACTCTACTTCTTCATGCTCACCCCAAGGATCGGGTGCAGGTGTTGGATCAGCAGCAGGAACAGAGTTTGGAGCAGCAGGATCAGAGTTTGGAGCAGGATCATTTGGGGTTGGTGGAAGAGTAGAGAGTGGATCGGATGGCACAAGACCACCTGCACTTGTGCTCTGTTGGGTATACAAGGCTACCTGCTGAGATTTTGCTACCACATCGGATTCAATAGTTGGTTTATTAATAACTGAAATAGACAATACAAGCCTCCTTATGAGCCAATACATGTCAAATGCACCTAGCAAGCTCGAATCAGAATCGATCTCCTTATATTGTCCACAAGTCTTGTCCCAATAGGTCACTACCAACTTCTGAGTAATAGCATGCTTAATCTCATCCTCTAGGTCAGCGTACAAATCCATCCATGACATCGTATCCTTGTCTACAACCCAACTTACTTCCCTGCCCTCATGCGCGACAGCTCTACTGTTGGCAACATGTTCCTCATACGGTGCAATTCGAATGGCTACTCGACAAGCTGTGTCACGGTACATCCTACTCAACGAAAAAAAAAAGGTTAAGATTTTACCGCAGCTACAGATTGAACAAATCAAAAAAAGCAAACTGGGCGACAAAATCTAACGAATCCGACGAAAATCCGTCCACACACTATCGAATCAGACACTGAAGCAAGCATTTGGAAGTGACTTACCCATCGGGAACCCATGACAGGTTCAACTGCGACGTCGGCGAATCGCAGCTCCGGAGCCGCCCTGCCCCTTTCCGCGGGGACCCCTTCGGCGCCTTCAGGGGCTCCTCAGTGCGCCATGTCCAGGAAGACGCCCACGAACGGAGATGGGGATGGGGATGGCTGGTGGCGTCAAGCTCCGAGAGCCTCTCCGACTAGGGTTACGGCGACCTGGTTTCGAATGGACGGGAAGTCTCGCTCGGGGCAGAAACAGATGAGGGAGAGGTAGAGCAGATAAGACGGGTAGAACTGGCATTAACGTCATAGGGAGTTGCACCCTTGCTGCCGCTAGTCGTCGCGGAGGCCAAGCTGATATCGATGTGGACCCTGTCATCGGCGGTGGAGGTGTGGTGCCGGGAGGTGGTGGTCAGGAAGCAGCAGGACACGCCTGATATGGACGCAGCAAACCGGTCGATCTGGTTCGTGGGACTGGGATTCGGGAAGACCACTGGCACCACGCTCTTGTGGAGGGTGTCGGGCTCGTCCAGCTCAACCTGGGAACAATGGAGGCCATCGTTTGTAGCGAACGTCACAAGAGCGGAGTTGTCGCGTGGGTGTCTTTGCATGAGATTGATTCGGTCGCTTTGATATTTGTTACGTAAAAAACATATCTATTTTTTTGTGGAGCATGATTATGGTTGCATCTGATATACATTCTTTTTACGGAACTCGATACATGGAATGTTTTACATATCAACTTTAATAATTTGTTCCTGTCCTTTACGGTTTCGGTCTACTCGATCACGACCCCGATTCGGAGCTGTCTGGGGCTCTGGAATCGGCAGCACAGTTAAATACAGACGGGTACGTGCGTAAGCAAACACACGAGCAAAACCGATCACGACCACGAAACGCGAACGCAATTCTACGGAGTACGGACCCGATCGATGACACGCGACGACGAGCCGACGATGGAGCCGCCGGCGCAGCAGGAGCCCTTTTTACCACAAGACCTTCAGCTGGAGATCGTCGCGCGAGCGGACGACGTCGCCACCATCATCCGCTGCGCCGCCATCTGCAAGCCCCTCCGCCACGCCATCGTCGGCGACCCGTCCTTCCGCCGGCGCCTCGCGCTCCGAGCTGCGGCCAAGGGCGGCTTCGACCCCACCCTCCTCGAGGACGTCTCCTACCGGATCCTCGAGGAGAACAACAGACGCAGCGTCATCAGCACGCCCCGGCGCTTGCCGTTCGAGAGCCGGTACATGTACTCGTACGAGCCCGCGTGTTCGCGCGACGGGGTCCTCGTCCTGTGGCGGAACAGGAAGGTCGAGAAGCGCTTCAATGAATATTGGGTCCAGCTAGCTGCCTGCGACGTGTTCACGGGCCGTGTCACCAACATCCGTCGTGGGAAGAAGTTCATGAGCAGCACTTACGGTGTCTATGGCGGCATGTACCGGCCCGCTTTGCTTAACGTCGGCGACGACGACGGCTCCGGCGGCCGTTCCTTCGAGCTGATAGCCATGGACCAACGCCTTAGGATCCAGACCTTCTCCTCACACGATGATGGCAAGAAAGGGGGCGCTTTCCATCAACTTTACATCCCCCCGATCATCAGTGAGTTGATCCATAAAGAAAATGTGTGTAGAGCTCCGGCCGCGGTCATCGGGCGCACCGCCCACTGGCTCTGCCACTTGGCACGGAATAGCATCAACGCCTCGATGATCATCCTCGCTGTCCACGCCGACACAGCGCAGGCCACGCCGATCGAACTGCCGGAGGGCTGTGTTGCAAGTGTGGGGAGCTGGGACGCGCTGCAGAGAGACCCAGCCGTGGGAGGCCTCATGCTGGTCGCCACAGAGGAAGCGACGAGGCTGAACCTACTTGTCGCGGAGGACACTGCGATCACGATGTGGACACACACGGCGGACGAGGGGTCGAGCAAGTGGAGCCAGCGGGTGGTGGTGCGCCGGCGAGAGCTGCACGGGCAGCTCGGCTCCGGCATGAACACGTACCAGGGGATACGGTTCATGGGGTTCGGAGAGAGGAGCGGCACCGTGCTCTTCTGGATCAGGTGGTTCGGCCTCGTCCAGTTCAACCTGGTGACCAACGAGGCCACCTTGCTCCGACGGTACAGAAAGTGTACGCAATACGCGGCGGCGTGCTTGCATGAGGTCAACGTGGACTCTCTGCTCCGAGGCATGAAACTTTACTGAGCTTTCGTTTGGTTGCCAGTTGGGAGGTAGTATAATTTGTGAAATCATACATGTCCATTGTTCACTTTGTCTGCTCCACACGCATGTTCTCGGGTCATGCCATATTTTTGTACACTCGGCAAAGGAGCCGACACTCAGAAGAAAAAAAAAACGATTACCGGTAGTGCTTGCTCGTATTGATGATGATATTTGTTCTACTAGTTACCGTAGTGGTGGATACTGACGGATCACGCATATACATTCTGCCCGTCAAAGTTTAGTGCGGCTAAAAAGATTGATTAGCATGAAGACTTACTAAGGCCCTCTTTAAAAAAAGAAGCAATTTGCCGGCATTATATATTAGTAAGTAGGTTACAAACTGCGTCATACGTGAGTTTGATTGAGTTTTCGTTACTTGATCAAACAAGTTCCAATTCCGTTATTTCAACTACAGTCAGGAGTTGTTTGATGGCACAATCTAAGCTGCACCCAGCTCCTCAACGGCAAAAAACTTGCAAGTGTCAGGTTACATACATGCACTGGATGCGACATGGTCTAGCAGGTAGCCGCTACATCTTCAGCCTCTTGCGTTTGCTTTGACTTCTCCATAAAGCCCCGCCAAACACCTAAAATCAAAAAGGCTTATTCCCATGAGCCATCATAAGCTGTTTTCGTTTTTGCACTGCAATGCATATCAATTTGGGCCCAGTTTCCCTCACGCTGTAAGCGATAGGAATCCTGATAGAAAGGCCCTCCATTCAAACCTTCAAGATCGTCTCAATCCGGAAGAGAATCTCGGCCTCTCCGCTTCGGTGCCGGTAATCGCGCCGGGAGTCCAAGCGATCGGTTCCAATTTCGAGCTGCCCTTCGAAACTTTCCAACGAAACACCCCTCCTCGTTCAGGTTTAAACACCCGCTAATTCCCCCGTCCCAGCCCTAATCGCTTCGTCCCCCTCCTGTGCGGCTGTGCCTCTCCTTCCTCCTGCCGTGCTCTTCGACCGAGATCCATCTCTGTTCCTCTGAGATGCCTCCCAACAAGAAACCCCGCTATCCCCCAACCGAGGGCGCGTACACGGTGAGCCGTCGCCCTCCTGCATCTCTTTCACCTATCTGTTCTTCTCGGGACGGCGTCGATCGTCGGCAGTAATTGACCAGCACTTATTTTCTCCCCTGCTGCAGCTTCGCGATCTCTACGGAGAGATGGGCATGAGCGACCTGAGGAAGATTGTTACGCTGGAAGGGAAGCCGACGAAAGAGGCCCTTGTCGATGAGCTGGTCCGGTCCGTTCCGTTGGACAATCTGGATATGAATCGTCTCAAGCAAATCTGTGTAGCGTTTGGCGTCCCTGGAGGCGGGAGAAAGGAAGATTGTGTCGCGAGACTGAAAAAGCTCCTGGTGAGGATTTTCAGACTTGAGAATTCAAGATATGTGCTTCTCGTCTGATATTTTTCTTGAATATTTTTCCCCCAGAAACAAGATGCTCCTAAAGTCCCCGTCGCCCTGGCCGTCGAGAAGCCTAAGGCTGCAGGTATTTCACGATCCAGTGCCTATCCTTTCTTTGTTGTGCTGGTTTAAATTTTCTGCTCTGGATCTTGGGTTAGCAGGATTCTGCGGCTTAGGAAAGCCTTGTGAATTGTGCTCCTCAGCCTGTAACTGTTTATAGAAATTAACATCCGCCTATTGTCACATTAGTAGTAATGATGACCAGCACGTCCTTAACAGTAATGTTGTCACTTCTCTTGGTATGCACTACCGTGTAGATGAGGATCACCTGAAAGATCAGGAAAGCTGTGCTTCTACCACCTCAGTAGATAAAAGGGCTGCTATTGCAGGGGATAAAGAGGATGCCTCCTTGCGAGATGTAGGGGAAAAGGTTGGACAAAAGCGCAAGGTGATCTGAACAAGAAAACGAAGCAAGCTGAGGAGGAGGCAGCAGAGCCAAAGGCTAGCACTAAAATACGTCCTCCTGTATCTCTTTTCGTCTCTGTACTTCTCGGGACGGCCTCGATCGTCGGTAGTGGCAGACCAGCGCTTATATTCTTAATTCAATGTTTTAGCTTCGCGATCTCTATGGCGAGATGGGTATGAGCGACCTGAGGAAGATGGTTACGCTGGAAGGAAAGCCGACGAAAGAGGCTCTCGTCGATGAGATCGTCCGGTCCGTTCCGTTGGACAATCTAGATATGAATCGTCTCAAGCAAATCTGTGTAGCGTTTGGTGTCCCTGGAGGCGGGAGAAAGGAAGATTGTGTCGCGAGACTGAAAAAGCTCCTGGTGAGGATTTTGGACTTCAGAATTCGGTAAAGTATGTGCTTCGAGTCTGATTTTTTTCTTGATTGTTTTTTTCCCCAGAAACAAGATGCTCCTAAAGTCCCTGTCGCCCTGGCCGTCGAGAAGCCTAAGGACGCAGGTATTTCACGATCCAGTACCTATCTTTTCTTTGTAGTGCTGGTTGCTGGTTTAAATTTTCTGCTCTGGATATCTTGGGTTAGTAGGATTCTGTGTTAGGGAAAATCGCCTTGTATCCTGGGCTTGTAACAGTCTATCAAAGTTAATTTTCATCCACCTATTGCCACCTAAGTAAAAATGATGATCACTACGTCCTTAACAGTAATCATGTCACTTCTCTTGGTATGTACTACCATGTAGACGAGGATCACCTGAAAGATCAGGAAAGCTGTGCTTCTTCCACCTCAGATAAAAGGGCTGCTATTTCAGGGGATAAAGAGGATGCCTCCTTGCGAGATGTAGGGGCAAAGGTTGGACAAAAGCGCAAGGAAAATGGAAATGTTGCTGAAGCTGATCTGGACAAGAAAACGAAGCAAGCTGAGGAGGAGGCAGCAGAGCCAAAGGCTAGCACTAATGCACCTTCAGATGACTTCTCTATCAAGATGTGTATCAGTGTTCTGACGACAATGGAAGAACTTTCTAGTGAAGAGAAGGTTGAAGCTTTTGAGGTTTTCAAGGATGTGCAAAACAGGGAAATATTTGTTTGCGCTGAACCTACAGAGCGTTTATTATGGTTAAGAAAAGCAATAGTGAGTGGAAAATATTCCTTCTGTGCAAGTACACGTTTAATATTTTTAAACTGAATTTCTTATTGCCTGCTTAACTATCTTTTCCTTTTCATGACAGGGTGCACAAACTGCTCTCGATTATTATGACCGTCCCTTATAAATATCTGAGGTTCTAAAGGTAAACAGCTTGGTTGTTGCAGTAGATATGAGATTTTTTTGGCAGGACATTTAGCACGTCAGTACAGAGATGCCATTTGGTTTGGAATTTCAAGATTAATACAAGTACTGTTGACATTTAGGTTGACCTAGTCTTGATGACTAGCTTAAAATTTAGCATTGCACTTGATAAATGTTCAAAATTGAACAAACTGGTGCGTGTTCAGTTGGTGATCTTGCTGGAATTTGGATTTGCAGTCATTTTGGATGCTTGGCCATGTATTCTTTTGTTTTTCATTTGTGAGTTGTCTTGATGTGCTGAATTTCTTCTCCATGGGTATGTTACTGGGCCATGATGCATGAATGAGAGTTATCGTAATGGTCACTGCAAACATCTATCTGCTAATGTGTTCTTGATCTCTTATGCCTGAATGTGAAATCGTGGCACATCCAGCATGTGTTTACTATGCTACGCTAGTTACCACACATGCAGGAATGCACGTGGTATTGCTCACAAGTCACCACCTTATGAATATCTCGATATTCTAGCATTATGCATTCCACACACCATAATGTGCACGTAGAACACTATATATACGCGAGCTGCATTCAGCAGTACAGTTAAGCTCAGAATCCTTTTAGTTATCAGATGTGTATTCAATTTAGTTCTTGTTCGGTAATAATATACGGCAAGAAAACTTTCTGTAGCAGTGTCACAACCAGGGCATTCCCTGGTGAGAAGTTTTGATTTGAAACTTGAAAAACTTTGCTTTTCAGACTAGGGGTCAAATTCTGAATTGTGTTTTGTCTTGGATCTTCTGAAGCGTTTTAGGAAGCAAATTCTTCGTTGTTCTTTACCTTACCAGGGCAGTAAAAAGGAATTCTCCATTTTTCCATTGAAAGTTGACTTTGTTTCCTGTGATGCTTTGCTTTTGCGGCAGAAATAAGTCAGAGCTAGCTGGAGAGCTGGGAAAAGATAGTTCTGCTGCCTAATTGAAGAAAGCAGAGTTGCAAGTCAGATAGCTATCTACTTCATATGATGTCTGAAGAATTTTGGGTTCTCTTTCTTTGCTAGTGTTTATGAAAATAGAAAAGTGCGACAGGAACAATTTGTTGAAACTGTTACGCATGGACCTAGTACTCGTATTACTTAATGAATCTGCATGAACCTAGTGGATGAATGCTTCAGCTCTTCAGCATGGTATTGTTTTCTTTGCATGATACGAATCTGCTATCTGTGCTCCGAGGCATGAAACGTTCGTTAATTTATTTGGTTTCATTGCCTGGATGGTGGTGTCTAGCGACGACTTCGATTGGGTCGCGTTCATCTATTGAAGCTCTTCGGCACTAGGGCCATAATTCAGAAGTTTACAAATTTGTTGCCTAAACGGTTGTAAATACGCAGGAGTCCATATAGTACCACGAGTTAGCCCACATACCGACCTTACCAACGTATGACAAATCTTACGTGCTCCAGAGTCCGGATTGCTTTGCATAGCTGCATATTCACGAACACAATCAAAACTGGCAATGTTCGGCTTTCTCGCGAACCTCCTACTTCGCACATGCTCCGGCCGGCCGACGACCGAGGAGCCAACGACGACCCCGCCGTCGCCACCGCCACCACATCACCAGCT